>JAODAL010014399.1:20000-87618 GCA_025379985.1 Phyllomedusa bahiana | reverse complement strand
TATAAACTAATGCATAGTTATTTGAGGAAAATGAAAAGGATTAATAGTAATAACCTGGCCTAGAGCACCGAGGATGTCTTTTGTTGGGCTTCTCATGGGCCTAGAACACCGGAGGTGTTACCATTAACTACTTCGCTCTCTTCATTAAAAAAAAAAAAAAAAAAGCCCTACATTAAAATGGACCACAAGAGATCCTATCCTTGTTTCTCGGGAGCGATGGGGGGCTTGTCATTGTCATCCCTGGTGTTCTGGAGCAGTAGAGGCTCCACAGGCATATGAAACGTACTCGAGCTGACTCACCCTCCCTGTTCGAGTTATTGCTTCTCTTCCCCCCCTTATCCTATTTCCTGCCCCCCTGATCCTTCTGTTTTGTATGCTCCTACAGATCCTTCTTGACAGCATCGAGATCATGATATCTATTAGCCTCTGTTTGGTTTTCTGTAAAGAAATGCATATTCTTGTGTCCAGAGTGGAAAGTACCATTTATTCTTACTGCACCATGCTATAGTTTAACAACCATCACATTGTATTCGATTGTTAACTCCATCTTGTATGTCATAATGTCCATGTCATTTATCTTTAAAATCCTTTAATAAAAATTACAGTTAAAAAAAAAAAAATTACATAGGCAGTTTAATGTCCCCCATAAGCAATTATAGGCAGATATATGGCCCTATATGCAGGTATAGGCAGGTATATGTCCCAAAAGGCACTATATTGGCCCCAAGGCATGTAATAGGCAGTTATATGTCCCCCATAAGCAGATTATAGGCATGTATATGGCCCCATACGCAGATAATAGGCAGGTATATGGCCCCGTAGGCAGGTATAGGGCAGCTGTAGGCAGGTATAGGGCAGGCTGTAGGCAGGTATAGGGCAGGCTGTAGGCAGGTATAGGGCAGGTATAGGCAGGTATAGGGCAGGCTGTAGGCAGGTATAGGGCAGGCTGTAGGCAGGTATAGGGCAGGCTATAGGCAGGCATAGGGCAGGCTGTAGGCAGGCATAGGGCAGGCTGTAGGCAGGTATAGGGCAGGCTGTAGGCAGGTATAGGGCAGGTATAGGGCCGGCTGTAGGCAGGTATAGGCAGCTGTAGGCAGGTATAGGCAGCTGTAGGCAGTATAGCAGCTGTAGGCAGGTATAGGCAGCTGTAGGCAGGATAGCAGCTGTAGACAGGTATATGGGCCGGCTGTAGACAGGTATAGGGCCGGCTGTAGGCAGGTATAGGGCAGTTATAGGCAGCTGTAGGCAGGTATAGGGCCGGCTGTAGGCAGGTATAGGGCAGGTATAGGCAGCTGTAGGCAGGTATAGGGCAGGTATAGGCAGCCGTAGGCAGGTATAGGGCCGGCTGTAGGTAGGTATTTGGCAGGTATAGGGCAGGCTGTAGGCAATAATAGGCAAAATAAAAAAAAACAATCACTTACCTGGATCCCCACTGCTCCGTCTCCCGGGCACGCTCCTCGGTCTTCCAGGCACAGGCGGGTGACGTCATGAGGCCGCACACGCAGCGTGATGACACACGCTGCCTGTGCCGGAAACTCCAGACAGCCCGGAGTCCACTGCGGAGCACGGAGCGCTCTCTCTGTGCGCCGCAGTGGTATCCCTTCACCTATATGCGCTCCGGAGGAGTCGCATATAGGTGAAGGGATTGCGGACAGTGCCCGGGCCAGCGCAGCGCCCGGACACTGTGCGCTCACTTGGCAATCAGTTATATGCGCTCCCTGAGGAGCGGCATATAACTGAAGCGTCCCTGTCGGCGCACGGGCCATCGCAGCGCCCGAGCACTGACAGTGACTCGAGTATAAGCGAGGGGAGATTTTTCAGCACATTTTTTTGTGCTAAAAAACTGGGCTTATACCGGGTATATTAACATGATTAAAAAGAAGTTGAGGAAACCATAAATAACTTTTTCACTATTATTCCATGCATTACCCACAGAGGTCAGAAACCATTCACAAACTGAATGCCCAAGGGGTTCACGACTCACCTATTTTTTAGCCCTTTAATTTATCCTGAGACCATTTCCAGGGTTTTAAATTGGACAATCCCCTTTTTTTTTTTCTAATAAAGGGTCGTTACTTTGGGTAAAAAAAAAAAAAGTAAAACAAAAAATTTTTTAAAAATTTTGTATATTAGAAAATTGTTGCATTTTTTATTATATACATAATAAATAAAACAATATAATGGGACAACCCCTTTAAGTAGCACCTCACAATGTTTCTCTGTAATTGCTATTTAGAGCTATTGAGTGCTCTCCATTGTTCACCTGTAGGTTGTAGTGCGCTGTGCTCTAGATGGACCAGGCAATCGAAAGACCATATTACAAGCACATGTCCACTTGATGGGAAAAGCTTCTCATCTTTTTTGGGCCTTCCAAGGCTTCAAAAGAGGAAGCAAAAAAAAAAGGGTGAAGGACAAAGAACATAGATAAAAAATTTTAACCAAACAAAAAAAGGAATGAAAAACGGAAGCTTTAACAATTTTTAAAGGGAAGTGTCATCAAAAAAAGTAATTGTTTAAGTCCCATTTTTATGTTAAACCATTTTTGGGAATTTTTTTTTTTTTTTTAATTTTTCATATTTTTTTTATTTTTTTTTTCATAATTCTTAAGTCTTGCATTTTTTCACTTTGGCCACTGGGTTTTGTTTTGCACTGCTTTAACACATCTGAGAGATGCTTAAAAGAAGCTTCACGCACAAGGAGATTTAAAAAGGGTTTTGCCAGGACGAAAATTTACTTCCTTTCTTATCAGCCAGGAAAATGTCAAAAAATCACCCGAGTCATGAAACGGGGGGCTGAGAGGGGGGTGGAAAGGGAAAGGGGGAATAAGGGAGGCCCAAAAATTTAAGTGAAATAAAACAGTGGGTTTCCCCAAATACAGCAAACAAGCCTAAATAGACGCACTTTCTCCCTGTGCCTAAAAAGCCTTCATTTGCCTGTCATCAGATAAAAGTGTTTCACGCAAACGGGGCCCCGCACTCCTGGGCGGTCTAGGGAAGTTTTCGGGGTAACTAAGGGATTGAGAAATGCTGTAGCTTCAATCTTCATTTTTGTAATCACAAAATTTAGAAAAGTTTTTAAATACCCTTTTTGGGGGTTCCCACTCAACATTCAGGTGGCAAAACCCTTTAAGACTGATCACCCCCCTTCACTTCTAAGAAGTTTTCTAGTCATGCTCGGACCTGGGAAAAAATTGGTGTGGGGGGGGTGAAAGGTGAACTGTGGCACCCTCTTGTGACTATGTCCGTTTATCTTTTCACACTGGTTCCCCCTTTCATGCCCTCTTTGTGCGAAAAAGAGTAGACAACTGAAATCTTTCTGTACAGAACAGGAAATGTCAGACAATTATAAGGTTAGTGGCCAAAATGAAAACTGCAGGACTTAAAATTTTTAAAAAAAATTGAAAGGAATGGAAAAATTTAAAAAAAAAATAAAATTCTTTAAAAATATGGTAGAACATAAAAATTTTAGTTAAACAGTCATTTTTGATGACACATTCCCTTTAAGTATTTCTAAGGAAAAGGATACCCATAAATGTGCAAGAGGAAGACAAAAATAAAAACATGCAAAACTTACAAGCCTCTCTTCCAATTCTTCCCTTCTCATTGACCACCTAAAACATAAGGTTACAAAAGGGAAAAAATGTTGAATTAAATAAAATAATTAAAACACATAATTTGGGGGCACCACTACAAAAAAGAAAATCCTCTAAGCAAAAAAATTTTACCCAGCGTTTTTTTGTGAGGGTTTTTCTATTACCTTACACTCCCGCTTTATGCGTGGGGTAAAGCTGTTATTCAAGGGTTGACTCTGTGATGTGTAGAAACTAAGAGACAATGAGGTCAGAAAATGTCCCAGTATCAGACAATGTTGTAATATGAAGCCACATAACCTCTTTCTCTAATGTCCTCACCTATGATTGATCCAGTGTGGGATGTTATAATCATCTACAAGGCGAGAGTCTCCAGAACTACTCTTATTGTGCAACTGTAACAAAAAGCATGCATGTAGCACATCTAGACAAAACCAGGGAGCCATTATCTACAGATTAAAAAATGACTGCTTTTGTTTTCCGGAAACCGCACCACTACTGTCCATGGGTTGTGACTATTATTACAGCCTAGCCCATTAAAGTGACCAGGAACATTTCATGGACAAAAGTGATGCTGTTTCCAGAATATTACCTTAAACAGTGGTACAGCATGCAAGGGCTGTTCTCCCATACACACTAGGTCTACTCCAATTCCTAGAAAGATAAACAATATGAGGTAGGAAATGTGTATTAATGATATGGTGTTTTTTTTATTTTCTGTCTGCAAATACGTATGTACATAAGAAATGCTTGACCACCATTAATCCAAATCTAAATTTACAACTGTTTAGGGCCAGTGTATTTCTACGCCTGTCTCAACCTGGATAGACATTCAAGTCTTTCACCTATTATTTCATGTTTGGCAATACTTGGCCTCTTGTTCTATTTTTTACCATCTCTCTCATGTTTGTCTTACTAAATTCCTTATATCATTTTTTTTTATTCTGTTCTTTTGAGTGCTATGATTAAACCTCAAGCTGTTCTACAAACTTTTTCGCCTACACTCAATAATATTTTCTAACCCTAAGGGCTAGTTCACACGGCTTATTGCCGACGTAATTGCGGGGACGGATTTCACCCCGCAATTACGGCGGCTGCCGTGCGCGGGGCGGGTGGCGGGGGGACGGCAACTTGCCGGCCCCATAGACATGCATTATTCACGGCGCGTACACGCCGTAAATAATTGACATGTCACTTTCTCCCCGCTCAGCGGGGAGAGGAGACAGAATCCACAGTTCTCTATGAGAACTGTGGATTACCATAATGAAAAGGGACGGGGTTTCAGCCGTATTGCAGCGCAAATATGGCGCACAATACGGCTGAAATCCGTGCCCAAATCAGCCGTGTGAACGAGCCCTAAAGTTGCGTTTACACGGCAAAGGACAAAATCAGCTAGGGTTTGACTCCAGTCCGGTTTTTGGACTGTTTTTGACACAGAAGCCGGCCGTTTTTTTGGCGGTTTTAGTTTTTTGAAGTGTTTTTGTCACTGATTTTGTCCAGGTTTCCCCAGCGGTTTTTTGGAGGGTTTTTCAAGTAGTACAAGGTACTGAGTGCAAAAGTATTCCTGATTGGTACAAGAAACCATGTGATTTTTTTAGCTCCACAATTTAACAATGATGCACAAAGGCCAACCTTTTCACTTTAAGCATGTGCATGTTAACAGCATAAAAATTTGGTAAGTTTAGGCTAAAATAGGATTTATAGACGTTCACAATGGCACTCACCTCATGAGTGCTTTGCAGGACCTTTCTGTGTTAAACAAAAGTGCAAAAGGACCTGCAAAAAACACCCCCACTATAGGTGGGATCATTCTTCAACTTTTTTTTTTTTTTGCAAAAACCTAAAACCGCCCAAAACCTGCACCAAAAACCTGGACAAAAAACGTTCATTTACTTTCTAAGTGGTTTATATTGACTCCAATGTTAATTTTCCGGATGGAAACGGGGCGGAAGAATGAACATGTTCTAAGTTTTTCAGACCGCCGGCGGTGTGAAAAACCGCCTGACGGAAAATCCGCTCAGTGGGGACTGCCGAACGTTTTTTCTATTGAAATCCATGGGAGAGTGTTGCTTGCAGGTTTTCAGACTGTTTCTAAAACTGCAAACCGTCTGAAAAACCGACCAAAACGTTGCCATGGGGACATGCCCTAAATGTCCTTCTCTTTCAATAAATCTCAAAACAAAAAAAAAAAGCTAAAAGTTTCTTCTTCCGGTTGGAGTTTTACTACTTCTATACTAAATTTCAGCTCTAGAAAGCGTAAAAAAAGCAAAAACAACTACATACACTGCAACCAGATCTATATATCCTATCCCACCTCTGAATTTTCCACCTTACCATTGTCAATCATGCGCTGCTTCGTAAGAATCATGAGAGAACGGTCAACCTGAAAGACCCCAACACCTGGCGTGATGACGACTGACATCTGCCCTGTCCGGTCAAAGTTTCGGTTTATATAATGCTTGTCAAACACTAGGTAATAAAGAGTAAATAAGAAACAGTCAGGTTGGAAATAAAGCAAATAAAACATAAATCAACATTGTGCTTGCACAGAAATCCGTAATTACCATTGAAGGACAGATTAATGGCTTCCAGATAGTTTCCTTGGTCAGATGTTGAATTGTATCCTGGAGGAAAAGATTCTGAAAGTACAAAAACCAGTAAATAGTCCATCATACAGTTTCATAACAAAAAAGGGTTAAAAAAGCACACTGAACCATATATTTTTCCCTCTTTTTTCCAGCGTACTAGCACGGGTACGGTAAAAGCTCTTAACAGTTACCAGCAGTGAGGTCCATTCCTCTCGCCTTTCATTTTGTACCACCACCCTAATGTAACAAAAAAAACCACAGAAACAAAAAGATAATTTTATATAGACTAAACATATTTTTTTGCAATTAAAAAAACTTAATACCAAGAATCACGAAAAAAAGTGAAATAGTTTTCTGAAATTTTGGGAAAAAACCGCACCTCAATTATCCGGGTTCCATGTGCATTGAAGGTTTGCAACCTCTGTCACATAGGAGGAAGGGGGGGCAGGTCCTTTCAAAAAACTGAGCCCCAAGGGGTACCCGACAACCTCTAATGCAGAGTAAAACCAGGCCTAACCTAAAAGAAATCTACCACTTAAAAAGGGTTTTTCCCAAACACTTTTGTTAGTTTTAAACATGTAGGCAAAAATTCAGATTACCAAATACATCTCTTTTCAGACTGCTTCATTTCAGAGTTACAGCAGTTCTTATCTGCTACTTGTTTACAGAAGGTTTCCTAGGCTGACGACCACCTCTCTTTACTCTAGCAGCCCTGTGAGCATGGTAACCTCACTTCCTGCTGTGTCTTATCGCCAGCACAAGAGCTTGTTTATCTTTCCTACCGAAAAAACCCTTAAACCCCTTTTAACCCCCTACCTTGTGTCTTGCTGTTTAAACCTTCCCATCACAATTTTCCCTCAACAGCCTCTGCTTTAAAATGGCAACCCCCAATTACCCCCCAGGCCCCCCTTAAAAATGTAAGCTGAAATAGATTTTCAAATATTTATGGGGGGAACCCCCCTTTGATTAAAATTTTAGAATTATTCTTAGAAATTTTAATTCTTTTTTTTCAACCCATAGCGTTTTACAAGATCCTTTCAGATACATGGGACAAACACAAAAAATGTCTACAATAAATCTGTCATGTGTGAATGTAATCTCAGATGCAGCAATGAAAAACTTTACTTATCATTGTTGTTATTTGTGGATTTAGACTGAGCAATAATCATGATTACTCTAAGGGAGGACACACCACAGACAAATACCATCGGTTTTTAAAACCCCACCGTTATTTGTACCGTTTTCTAGCCGTGTACACGGCCGCAGTGGGACGGCTTTTCTCCGCGGTTTGCAGAGAAAAACTGGCCGCAAACCCGTGCCGTGTGCACAAGCCCAGAAAAAAGAAATAAAAAGTGCTGCTGCTACATGTATCTAAGCCTTTACCCAAGGAAAATTTGCCAGTTAAACCCCTTCTGACCCAGTTCAAATTTCGTAAGCATTTGGCCAAAAGTTTTGAGAATGACACAAATCTTTTAATTTTTTTACATGACTGTTTCCCCTGGTTTTTTTTGTGTGTTTTGTCAGATTTTTTTTTCAATACAAAATACAAGTGCAATCATATTATGATTAACAAAGCTTTTATTGACAGTTAGAATATTTAATGCACAAACAATATTTTCATGTTGACCCTTTTTCAGGGGGCCCTGCAATTCCCCGGGATGCTCTCAACAACTTCTGGACCCAAAACCTGACTGATAGCATCCATTCTCACAACAATGCTTTTCATTTGTCACAATTTGTTGGTTTTTGTTTCCACCCCTCTTGATGTTTGACCACAATTTTCAAAGGGATTAAGATCTGGGGGTTTCCATCATGGACCCAAAATCTCTATGTTTTTTTTCCCGACCATTTAGTTTTTCCCCCTTTTCTTTATGCAAGGTGCTCCTCATGCTGGAAAGGCATGTTGATCACCAAAACTGCTCTTTGGGCAGTTGGGAGAAGTTGCTCTTGAGGACTTCTGTACCATTATTAATCACGATGTGTTTTTAGGGAAAACTGTTTAAAAGCCGATCCCTTTCTGAGAAGCAACCCCCCACAAATGGCTTTTGGATGCTTTAAGTTTTTCATGAGACAAGACTGGTGGGATCGCTCACCTTTCTTCTCCGAACAACTGTTTTCCCAAGTTCCAACCATTCGGAAAGGGGATTCATCTGAGAAAATGACTTTACCCCAGTCCTCAACAGTCCACTCCCTTTGCTGCCCTCTTTGACACCAGGCCTTGCTCCCTGAGTCTCCGCCTCACAGTGCATGCAGATGCACTCACACCTGCCTGATGCTATTCCTGAGCAAGCTCTGCACTGCTGGTAGCCCGATTCCGAAGCTGAAACACTTTAAGAGACGGTCCTGGCGCTTGCTGGTCTTTCTTGGGCGCCCTGGAGCCTTTTTGGCAACAATGGAACCTCTCTCCTTGAATTCCTTGATGATGCGATAGATTGTTGACTGAGGTGCAATCTTTCTAGCTGCGATACTCTTCCCTGTTAGGCCAGTTTTTTGCAGTGCAATGATGACTGCATGTGTTTCTTTAGAGATAACCATGGTTAACAGAAGAGAAACAATGATGCCAAGCACCAGCCTCCTTTTAAAGTGTCCAGTGGTGTGATTCTTACTTAATCATGACAGATTGATCTCCAGCCCTGTCCTCATCAACACCCACACCTGTGTTAATGGAGCAATCCTGAAACGATGTTAGCTGGTCCTTTTAAGGCAGGCCTGCAATGAAGTTGAAATGTGTTTTAGGGGAAAAAGTTTATTTTCTAGGCAACTATTGACTTTGCAATTAATTGCTGTTAAGCTGATCACTCTTTATAACATTCTGGAGTATATGCAAATTGCCATTATAAAACCTGATGCAGTAGACTTTGTAAAAATTAACATTTGTATCATTCTCAAAACTTTTGGCCATGACTGTAGTGCTATAACACCCCAAGTGTCACTCATACTCAGCAGTTTTAGAAGCTAGTTGCAGAACACTACTGTATATTGTTCAGTAATAGTGAAAGCATTATAGCCCTGCACTGGTGTCCATCTATTAAACTACTAGTTGTAGCACAAATATGCAGTCAACAATTATATACTTGTAGAAGTCTTCATAGAATCTGCCCGTATGATCTTGCAAAATGGTGGCGTTATTGCGATGGGCTTCTGGAAATTCATCTAAAATAGAAAGTGAGCATGAAAGAGTATCTGTTTGAGTACCAGTGAGACAAAGCAATTGATCAGAAAACATTAAAATAAATATTAATTATAAGGTATTACACAGGAAGAAGAACAAGTGCATTGCTAAAAAGATACCCAAAGCAAATGCTAGACTATGGAAAAGAGGAAGTGAGAGAAAACATCTTTATAAATCAAAATATAAAAGGTAAATCAATGTCATAAAAGCAAGGTCGTAAAACTAGATAAACGGTCAAAACTCAAAACCTTTTGTCCCGCTGCCATTTAGTGCACATGATGAATTTCCCCAAAAATTTTATGCCTCTCCAAACCATCCTCTTGCTGTTAAAGCACTCTGATGTTTGGATTATGTTATCTAGATTTGCAAGATTTATCTGGGCTTCAATGAAACCCAGAATTGCTATAATCTAAGCTGATGATCTTGAAGCTAAGTGGGGGAATTAACCTTTCTGATACACGTAAATATAACTTAGCTTGCATTATGCATCATGCCACAAACTATTTAAACTTCCTACAGCACTAAGCAAATATATGCTATTGATGGGACACCCACAATTCAAACAAGGATTGGGCAATAAAGATCTAATGGCCTGGAGGGAAAAAGGCTTACTAACCATCAACGATATATATGACAGCTCACAAAATAATTTGCTTTCCTTTTCTAAACTACAGGAAACTCAGGGAATACCACATTCCCATTTTCTCACTTTTAGTCAGGTAATGATCTTTATAAGGAATAGGGTAACGGAATTTAAACGGGAGTTTCACTTTAATACCTTTGATGATATCATTGACCCGAATTCAAGCCGACACTTGTTATGTACACGAAATTACGTTCCCCAGAAATAGGGCTTCTTCACACAGAGTTTTCACTCAGTGCTACAAGCCCTTTATGGATCCGTCTCTGGGACCGACAGGACGGACCCAGAGACGGATCTAAACAATTAGCAGTGAGATTCTTTCAGAGACGGACCCGAGCGGCGCTTTTGAAAGGCGCAGCTGCGATCTGTCATGTGAATGCCACTGCGCTTTTCACATAGCGAGCAGGGAGAATCTCCCTGCTAATTGTTTAGATCCGTCTCTGGGTCCGTGTTGGTTCCAGAGACGGATCCGTAAAGGGCTTGTAACACGGAGCGAAAACCCCGTGTGAACAAGCCCATGCACAGTTGGGATAACAAACTTCTTTCACTATGGGATAAAGAGTTTCCAGGGCTTGAAATCTCACAAAATATATTGGGGGATGGATTGGAGTTTGTAAAGCGGTGACCAGTGCAAAATTGCACAAAACACACTTTCACTTCATACATCACGAAACTTACAGATTTAATATCCCCCTCCATCCTTCAGCTCCTAATCGAAAGTTAACTTGCCCCAAGTGTAATCAATCTAAGTCGGACATGGCACATGGAATGTGGAAATGTGACAAGATTCTATCGTACGAAGCTACACATTTATAGCTTCAATACGGCAATTCTAGGCGCATTACTGCTGGAACAGGTAAACCACTTTCAAAGTGGTTTAAAGGAGTTGTCTAACTACAGGGAATGCTTTTTATATTAAAGATCTTGCAAAAACAAGTCACTTTGCAATATGTGTCCATTACCAGTCCCCTACCTATTCCTAGATATCCCCTCTTGTATGGGCTGCATCAGCTCCTCAGGTCGCTATAGCTAGAGACCTGTTTGATCTCTCCTGATAGGCTGCCAGCACAAGTTGCTATAGCTACAGACCTGGCTTCTACTGTATAGTAGAAGCCAGTAAACACTCCCCTGAATTCAAGGTGAAACCAAGAAAAGAGGACTGAGGTAAGATGAATCAATGTAGTGAGACAACCCCTTTAACTGAGCTACAAATGTCATATTAGCACTAGAATGTACCTGATTTATGACCCACAGTAAACAGGGTTCATAAATCAGCCCCAAGAGTTCAGGAAATATGGTCGCAAATGAAGATGTATCTAAACATAAATAATCTTGAGACAGAGTTAGCTAAAACATCCCAAACCAAAAAAATTCACTAAATGGGGCCCTTTTGTAGAAAACGTTTTGAAAACAGAAAAAAATGAAAGTTCTGGTGACTCCTTTCTGCCATAATAGGTGGTACCTGGAGAAGGAATTAACAGGCACATTGGGAGTGTACAAGGTCTAGATAAAAATAACACTATTGGGAACGTTATGTCCCAAGAATATGGAGAGTTAAAAGATATGATCCAAAATGAAACCAATTTTTGGCAGATATGCGAAACTGAGAGCATACATGTTACATCTGGTGGATTTTCATGTTATGTATTTTTATATTTGTTTCCAGTTGCAAAATGTAAAAAGCAGAAAGTTAGATTTCAACCTCAAGTCTTTGTTTTGCCACGAATCCCCATATTAAACAATTATTTGGTTATAAAATCATTTTATTCAAGGCAATGACAAACATGTCTTATATACACAAGTACTTTTATACATTTGGTTGTAAACCTTTTATTGAATTTTCTGCCATTCAAATCTTATAACTGTTATGATTGTGTACATTAATCTGAAAATTTCAATAAAAATATATTTAAAGGTTGTAGGGGGACACCCACACACCCAAGGAGCACGATTCTCAGCTGTCAGAGGCAATTATGCATTTATTTTAATGAAGATTCATTGAACATGTAGCCACCCCCTTACTGATCCCTTTTATTACAATTTTTTCACAGTGACTTGTTTAACCCCTTAACGACCGCCCGCCAACTTTAGACGACGGCTGGTGCAGGTCGTTTGTCTGTAGCAACGTCTTTAGATGTCGCTGCAGACATGGGTGTTTGCGGCGCCCAGCGCCGCAATTGCGCTGGAATCGGGGCTGTACTACACGGCCCTGATCCCAGAGCATATCCTGCGAGCTCCGGGGTGCGGTGGAAACCTCAGCAACCCGGTGCTTTAACCCTTTGATTGCGGCGGTGCGTTACTGCAGCGCAATCAAAGGGTTTCCCTGCTCTGTCGGGTGATCGGAACACCCAGTGACCCGACAGAGCCCGGGGAACGGCTGCACAGTAAGCCCTGGGGACCTACAGTAGCCTCAGTGCTGTCTGTGTACTATGCCAGTGACTAGGCCAGCCTGTGTGCTGTCCTAATAACTGCCTGTGTCAGACTGACACAGATTAGAATGTATTAGCATATATGAATATGCTAATACATTACTAAGTTTAAATAAAAAATGTCAAAAAATGGTAAACAGTTCTCCCTTCATGGGAGTAAAAAAGAAAAGTAAAAAAAACATAAAAAGCGTAAAAAAAAAAGTGTAAAAAAATAAAAATAAATATTTAATAAAAAATAATTGTGCATAAATTACACGCATGAAAAAACCTACACACATTTGGTATCCACACGACAGTAATAACCTGTAGAATTAATCTAACAAGTTATTAAGTGTGAAATGTGAATGGTGTAAAAAACTAATAAAAAAAAAAAACTTTTTAAAAAAAATAAAAAAAAAAAAAAATACTGCAATTATTTATAAGTGAACTTAAACTATTCCCCCTAAAGTACAACTTGTCTCGAATAAAACGAGGCCTCATACATACAACTGTGTCATTGAAAAAATAAAAAAGTTACAACTGTTGAAACGCAAGGAGGCAAAAACTAAAAAAAATGTTCTGGTCATTAACTACTTTTCAGGCGTTCGGCTTAAGGGGTTAAATATCAGTTCAGAGTGCAAATATAGAAAGTTTACATTTAATTCTGTACATACCTAAGGATTTGGCATCATAAAACGTTCTAGAAAAGAGCACAACAGTAACTTCATGACTGCAGTTCTTCTCCTATAGGAATAATACAATTATAGCCATCAAATGGATGTACCATCTCCCCCAATCCCAGAGAAAGAGAAAACAATCGCTAATTTATTTGCCGACCCATCTTCCCCAGTTACTCTATAAACATAAATGCTCAGCTTGGTTAAGCAAGCATGTTTATTTTGATGGCAAGTAGGAGAAAAGCCGTTGCCAGACATCTATGAAAGTGGCTCATCCCTCAGTACAACAAAGGATCGGGTATTCAGAAACCCAGCATCCCCAATCCTTATGTCTTCCACATCTACTAATGGGATTAGACCAAAGGAAACCATACATATTTGATTTTTAGTGGATCCCACTTTTTTCAGCAGGAGCTGCAGATGTTAGGGGATTTATGAAGTCAACCGATTACCTATGCTTTATGAATCTGAACTCAGAACTGAAATGTCTGGCTGGCCACAGCTTCCCCTGGTAAAGTAATGTAATTTGTATGAGCAGCTTTACCTTTTTGCTTCGGTTTACTTATCTATACAGGACATGTGAAATTATGCAGAGCCCATTTTTTGGTGTCGTTGCAAATTTGTCAGTCAAATCATATCTTTTAAAAAAAAATTAATGGCTGCATTGTAGCGGAATTTAAAAAAAAAAAAAAAAAAAACTTTTGCTGCCCTGTTATTTGCTTGTAAATAGCTTTGAAGTATTTACTTTGATGTGTTTTTCTCTAATGTGGCTACACTTTATTCAGATGGAACGGAGTTTCCAATTTTAAGTGAAAAAATGGTATTACATAGGCTGGTGAAGACTCATGCTGGCCACAGATAATAAGGTTATGTCTACATCACAATTTTTATGAGAAATCAGATGTAAACATCTGGCACATTTCGGGACATATCATGGCCTCTATGTTTATAGCACCCATCGTATGCCAAAAGAGTGTCCAACACATATGCTCTGGAGAAATGTTTTTCTTGGGGAAACTGCAAAGCTTGCATAGGGATTCTTATAAAATATGCAATGCTCCCGGAAAAAAAAAGGGATATAAAAATAAGCTTTTAGCCAAATATTGCTATGTGAATCAACGAGTCCTGGGCATCCTCTTGTGGACCACTATTAGTAGGTGCAGGCTACAGCATTCCAGTAACACCCCAAAAGGTCTCCTTTAAAAAAAAAAATGCTCTGACCCACTTGTCTAGCCATCACAATTTGGCCCACGTCATTCAGATCCTGCCTATTTTTCCTGTTTTCAACACATGAATGGACTGTATAATTGCTGCCAAATAGATTTTATTACTTGAACAGTGTCATTGTTACAAGGTAATCAATGTTATTGACTTCACCAGTTTTAATGTTATGGCTGATTGGTGTATACAAGTGGTTTGTTCAGCGAACAGGTTTCTTCTCAACTCTACACTTACAAAGGCATGCTATTTCTACGGTGAGGATATATGAAATGACATCAGAAAATATCTCAGTGCTGATCTAAGGTATCAGATGGGTTGAAGTTCAAACTGACCAAAACTAGATGCCTAATAGCCGATATTGTGAGGTGGTCTGCCAGTCAACATGGGCATCAAATGGTGTATCCCATCTATGGGCTTGAGATATATGGAAACAAACAAGTTAGAAAGTGCACACAAGCCATTTCAGTAGTCGATATATGGAGAAGCTCTTTATTTAGTGACATATCTGTGAAAATTAGATGACTGCTCACTGTACAATATCCAGATAGCCTTATAATTCTTTAGAACAAAAAGATTTGTGATCTAAGTTACTGAATTTACACACAAACATAATAAACCCTAATAAAGTTAAGCTATATTGGTTATTTGGGGGCGTAGTATGGAATGCTTGTTTTTCTATTTCTAGTCTCTGCATTTTTTATTATGGTTATTATTAATTATTTATTAAAAGCACAATTTAGATTTTTACCTTCCATTTGTTGAAAAGATCAGCAAGAAATCCATTCACAGCTTTTTCAAAGTACAGATCCCCTGAAATAATGAAAAATGAATAGATGAAGCTAGTTATTGAGGGAAAAAAAATAATTACTGAAAAGCTCAGTACCGAGTATTTCCTACAGGTCTTAAGACCCCCCCCCAGTTATAGGCAAAAACCCTGGAGGCATTGGATTAAAGCGTACCTCCAATAATAAACACACTTTCTATAAACCGGCAGTACAAGCAAATATAAGAAACTTTCTAATATATCTTATTAGAGAAAGGCTTCCATCCTCTCTTTCACCTTGGTGCCTTTGTATCCTTTTTGGTACCCAGTTATTATGCACAGGGAATCCATCTGCTAGGGTCTTAGCTTCACTGAGAACGGAGTTTGCAGCTGCCCATAGATGTATATGAAGTAAGGGGCAGAAAGTTGAAGTGCAAGCAGGAGACTCACACACACAAGCAGCAGCATGAAATACATTACCCAGCACAAAGGAGAAGTGTAGCTGTATACCCTGCAATGAGGTGACATAAAACACTCACTCTACAACCATCGTTGTATCTCTCTCTCCCACTGTTCTCCCTCTTAACAGTCTTCTGTACCTTACTGAACCCTGAGTTCTTAATCAAGCTGAGTTCCCAAGAGTTGATGATAAGGGAAGAAGGAAGCATTATTTCCCAAATAAGATATTTTAGAAATTTTTTAACTTTTGCTTGTACTGTTGATTTTTGTACAGTCGTTTTATAATTCAAGGTACACTTTAAGGGTATATCTGTACCGAAGTTAAGGGATGCAACAAAAAATACAATACGTGTACTAATTTAAAGTTAACAGATAATATCGAGGAAAACAGACAGCTGTATCGGCTTATAAACTTTAGTCTACTGTATGTGGCCAGGATAACGAAATCAGATTATAGATTAATGAACCTTATGAGATACACACTTTCACATAGCAGCAAAAGTACTTTTCTTAAGGTAAATGAATCTAAGTCAAAATTAGGGCAAAAGAGGCTTAAGATGCAAGGAGGCAATATCTTAAAAAATAGAGTGTTGCTCAAATGTCATGTAGATGTTTAGAACACGGTTCATACCATAAATATCAAAGTCCCACATCTCGCAGCTCATCTGTATGAATATATAAACCATGGCAGAGGTGGAACGGAACACTACCTGAAGAAATAATTTGGTATAAACAGATTAAATTACAGCAGAAAAACAGACAAAAAGAGTGAGAGCAATGTATAAAGGGGAGATGCATACCCGGGTGTCCTCACTAATGTATCCACAGGTGACCTTCTCACTCTTCACCCATAACTCTCCTGCCTGGGCTCTACAATGCAGAATATATAACACTTTAAACCTCTCTCCAAACAATATCAATAAGAATATTAAAGGCACAACAATCGAATCAGACTCTTCACTAACTTAGTGGATAACTAAACCCAAATCATGCATGATTTTGTACAGAATTTCATGATCATTTGTATCTAAGTATGCCGAGTACTCTTCAAAGGCTATCACACTGCAATCCAAAGACTCTGTGACTAGCATTTTTAAACACGCACATGTGCGCGCACATATATATATAATATAATATATATATATATATATATATATATATATATATATATATATATATACACACACACACACAAAGTCACATAATTCAAGTATTTTTTAAGTGTTTTGACAGCATTTTTTCATTCTTTGTACTTTTTAAACAGTATTTTTGCCGTTTTCTGCTTTTAATCTACATATCCAGAGCATTCTGCTTTATGAAAAGAAAAAAAATACAAACTAATACGCTCTGTATGCAATGATAATAATAATCTTTATTTATTTACAATTCTGAATTCAGACAGTACAAATACAGACAAAATCAGATGTTACAGAGTAACAAACTAATTAACAATGTAAAGAACAGGAGTGAGGGTCCTGCTCACAGGAGCTTACAGTTCATGAGAAAGTGCATGTAGACTTTATACTGTGGTATAATGTTCCTTAGATGTTGAAGCACCATCTGACCGCAGCAAAATGCTGTATGTTATTTCAACCTTATGATGATAATAAATATATTCCTTCTTAAAATCCAAAATATTTCAACATTATAAAATATATACCAATATACACAAAAAATATATATATATTGAAAATCTGCCTCTCAAATCAGCATGAAATCCACGTTTAACTTGCGCAGATTTTCAGCTCTGCAATCTGCTGTGTAAATGTACCGTAATTGTGCAATACGCTCCAAAATACTGGTGAAGGTGCTTTACACCACATCTATTATGTGTTTTAGACAATTCTGCACATTGCCGACAATAAGGGGCGTGCCTTCAAAAAAGGGGGCATGGCATGGCATGCAACTTTTTGTGCCAAACAAATAAATGAAGCCAACTAACAGGAGGTCTAAAATTAGACAGCCTAGAACTGTGCCAGATTTTTCAATACCATAATAAATCTGGCAAATTATAAAACTGTCCAGTCTAAGTTTACACTGTCTGGAAGTATGAAAGAGTATTGATAAATCTGCCCCTATGTTTCTATGTTAGACTTGAGCACTGGACAGTAGCCCACTAATGTACACAGTGTGTAATATCATATATATATTATATAGAATATATAGTAACATAGGTAACAAAGGTTGGAAAAGGACACAGGTTTAGTTCCATCAACATAGATTCCAACACTATCAGCACCCCAACAGTGTAGTTGTTTTATTGAAAACATGGGGTCTGGCGGAGGGGGGGTCTAGAGTCCCCATCTAGTCCCCATAAGCTGTAATATTATATTTTTCAAAAAAGGCATCCAAGCCCTTCTTGAACTTGTAATAAGCCCAATATCACAGCCCCCACATTACAGGTCTAGGTGTAAAAATTATTAGAGGTTGCAACTAAGCAACTATTATTAGAAGCTACTAGGCTGGAACTAAGCCTAATGGAGAAAGATACATGTGGATCTCTCCGCTAAAGCAATGTAATATGTTGCACAATGTACACATATGTACTATATCTATGTACAGGAGAATTAGAAGGTTGTTTTTAAACTATTTTACCACGAATTAAAATGCCCCGCACAGCTAGCTGCGAACCGACTGTGTATTAGAATGAAAAGAGCAGCACTTGCAGCCATCCTCTTCATTCACTTCTATGGAAGCTCCCGAATATAGCTGAGCACACTTACTCGCAAGCACCACACTCCTTGTTCTCATGCACGGTTGGCTTGCAGCTAGATGCGAGCGACCTGTGCAAGGCATTTCTCTTTGTACTAAAACCTTCTTAAACTACCTCATGGTAGTTTCCTTAAGGGTATGTTCAAACGGCTTATTGCGGCACGTGTAGTACTGTATAGTATTGTGTGTGTGACGCGTAATGTATAGCTCTCTATAATTTAGGTTGTGGAAACAGTCGGTTTGTTGCAGCTTTTTCTCATTGATTTAAATGAAAAAATAAAAATCCACAGTAAAATTTATTGTTATAGATTTTGCTATGGATTACCTGAAGATCAACGGGAAAATTTTAGGTTAATGGATTGTAAACCCACTGGCTTCTTTTTCCAATTTCCATATGAAAATCAGCTACAACAAATCCACACCAAAATCCCCATGATTTGGAGTTGATTTGTATTGCTAATTTTCCTGTGAAAACGTTGTGAATTTCTGTAGCATACCAGCCCCATGTGAACATATCCTTTAAATAAAGCATCCCATAACATTAAATTTTGATCTGTACATCAAGGCCCCCAACAAAAAATTATGCAATAAATATGTATAGAACAATTATGGTTACCAACCTAATTCCAGCAAACTCTACCTTCTGAGTAATGTATGCACAAGAGCTGACCTACAAGAAAAGTTGATAGAGTTTAGAGCAACATCAATACAGAACATACAATAAAGTCACTGTGGACTCTGTCCATAGGCATGTTCACATATGTCAATAAATTTAGAAAAATATATAGTTTATGCTTAGTCTAGGGATTAACAGAAAAGTTTAGGACATGGTCAAAGTTAACACTTTAAAGTAAACCCCTCACTATGTGGCACTCATAAGGATGAAGTAACACAGCAGCATATAAATTGAGAAACTGAGTGCAAGCCACAGGATGTGCAGTCATTTCTAGACAAACCCTATATTAAAGTGATTTTTCCATATCAGGCATTTATCACCTCCCCAAAGGATAGGAGAAAAAGGTCTAATTGCTGGATGTCCCAGCACTGCCCCCACCCCAATCACTAAAACAGAGGACCTGGAGCTCTACTGTTCCTCACTTTGGTCACAAATATTCTAAAGGGCAGATGGGAAAATGGCGGGGATTTGTGGGCCCCACTATTAGTGTAGCGTTCCTAAATTTCCCAATTTGACCCCCCTTTCCTTGCAATGTAAATGGCATGAGAGCCAACCCAGAAATTGTCTGAGTCAGTTTTTCGGTTTTTTTGCCCTTATCAGTGCAGAATAGAATACTGGTTGGCTAAGTGATAGGCTCCAGGGCTGATGGTGTGTAAGTTTCCAAACATGTATAGTGCCTCTACTTAATAAGGAAAGTTAACCCTTTTGCATTCACACAGTGAGGAGAGGTCCATTCCAAGTATATGGATCTGATGAAGATAGTCAAGTACAGTGCTTGGCTATCTTCATCAGTCCCATAGACTTTGAATGCAGCAAAAATGCAGTTTGACCACTGCTCCTTTCAAACCCTCCCTCACTGCACTCATGCAGTGAGGAAGAATAGAGATCTCAGGGCACTGGTTTTAGTGATTGTGGGGTTCCAGAGGTGGGACGATCCGCACTTGAGACATTTATCCCCTATCCTGTGGATTGGTCATACATGTGCATCAAGGAAAAACCCATTTAATATATTTAACAAATATTATTACTTTTACAGTCTGATCTTTTACTTTCACAACTTACTAAACTTTTCTTCAGCCTCCACATGTCTCCACGTCCTATATATTGGTCCTTGAAGGTCAGCTCCACAAGATCAAGTGTCACATCCTAAGATGACAGTTGTGTTAAAGGAAAACAAACAGAAAGCTTTATAGTGAATGAATAGAAGCATGGTCTTTAAAAAAACAATCAATACCGATAGGACATCCATCAATCCGCTGACATTGACTGACACTGACTCAATACAATAGCTTTGACAAGTCCACTTTCAGTGCCTTTTACATCCCAATTCTCCTTTTGAGGGGATGTGCCACTTGACACCTACATTTCTACAAGATAATGGTATGAAATAAACTATAAGCACCCTTCAGCATGTACTTTCATTTAAAAAAAGAGACAGTTTAAAGTCTGTTGCTAAGAAAGAATTGTACAGTGAAGGAAATAATTATTTGATCTCTTGCTGATTGTGTAAGTTTGCCCACTGACAAAGACATGAACAGTCTATAATTTTAAGGGTAGGGTAATTTTAACATTATATAAATGTATTTGCTTTTTACAGTGAGAAATAAGTATTTGATCCATCTGGCAAACAAGACTTAATACTTGGTGGCAGAATCCTTGTTGGCAAGCACAGCAGTCAGACTTTTTTGTAGTTTGATGATGAGGTTTGTGCACGTGTCAGGAGGAATTTTTGGTTTCCCCTCCTCTTTGCAGATCACCCTAAATCATTTTAAAATTTTGAGGCAGTCACTTGGCAACTCAGAGCTTCAACTCCCTCCATAAGTTTTTTAAAGGGGTTAAAAGGGCTGGAGACTGGCTAGGCCAGTCCAGAAACCTTAATGTGCTTCTATTTGAGCTGCTCTTTGTTGCCCTGGCTGTATGCCTTTGGTCATTGTCTTGCTGAAAGACCCAGCCACGACCCATTTTTAATGTCCTGGCGGAGGGAAGGAGATTGTCACTCAGGATTTTACGGTACATGGCTCCATCCATTCTCCCATTGATGCGGTGTAGTAGTCCTGCGCCCTTAGCAAACAACCCTAAAAACATAATGTTTACCCCTCCATGCTCGACAGTGGGAACAGTGTTCTTTGGGTCATAGGCAGCATTTCTCTGCCGCCAAACACGTGAGTTGAGTTAATGCCAAAGAGCCCAATTTTTTTCTCATCTGACCTTAGTACCTTCTCCCAATCACTCACAGAATCATCCAGGTGTTCATTGGCAAACTTCAGACGGGCCTGCACATGTGTCTTCTTGAACATGGGGACCTTGCGGGCACTGCAGGATTTTAAACCATTATGGCGTAATGTGTTACCAATGGTTTTCTTGGTGACTGTGGTCCCAGCTGCCTTGAGATAATTAACGAGTTCCCCCCATGTAGTTTTAGACTGATCTCTCACCTTCCTCATGATCAAGGATACCCCACGAGGTGAGATTTTGCATGGTGTCCCAGATCTATGTTGATTGACAGTCATTTTATATTTCTTCCATTTTCTTTCTATTGCATCAACAGTTGTGTTCTCACCCAGCGTCTTAATTATGGTTTTGTAGCCCATTCCAACTTTGTGCAGGTCTATGATCTTGTCCCTGACATCCTTAGAAAGTTCTTTGGTCTTGCCCATGTTGTAGAGGTTAGAGTCTGACTGATGAATTGATTCTGTGGACAGGAGTCTTTTATAAAGGTGACTATTTTAGACAGCTGTCTTTAATGCAGGTAACGAGTTGATTAGAAGCATCTAATGGTCTGTAGGAGCCAGAACTCTTAATGGTTGGTAGGGGATCAAATACTTATTTCTCTTAGCAAATGCAAATAAATGTATTTAATTTATACAATGTGATTTTCTTTTGGATTTTCTATCTCTCAATGTTAAAATGAACCTACCCTTAAAATTATAGACTGTTCATGTCTGTCAGTGGGCAAACTTACAAAATCAGCAAGGGGTCAAATTATTATTTTCTTCACTGTAAATGCTATGCTGCTAATCTAAAGTGCGTAAAAAAAAAAAACATTCTCCATGTTGTGATGTGGCAAAATTTTACCTTTGGGTCAACGACATTGACATAGACATCTTGGTAAGCCCTTAGCCGAAACACTTGAGCCACTGTCTGATCGACACTGACAGTCTCTGCACAGAGAAAAAATAGTCAATGATATCTGCACAGAAGGGTGAGAATTTAAAGGATAGAAGAAAGACAGATGAAAGCAAAGTTTACCTTTCTGCAAATCTTCCTTTAGTGACTTTACCTGCAGTAAAAGAGGACTGAAGACACAAAGAATATGATGAACACCTTAGCAAACCACATCAGCCAACCCAATTCATTAATGTTTGTAACTTCCCCTAGCTTCCGAGTTAAAGGGGTGTTTCCATCACAGACTTTGACGGCATATTGATAGAATATACCAACAAAGTCTGATAGGTTTGGGTCACACACCTATTTCAAGAGTGGGCACCTCATAGCATCGGCTCAGAATGGAAAGCCAATCATGCTTGCGCACGACTCTTCATTCTGTTCTATGGGAGTTCTGAGTACAGGTACAGTGCCTTGCGAAAGTATTTAGCACCCTTGAACTTTTCAACCTTTTGCCACATTTCAGGCTTCAAACAAAGATATAAAATTTTAATTTTTTTGTGAAGAATCAACAGCAAGTGGGACACAACTGTGAAGTGGACCAAAATTTATTGGATATTTTAAACTTTTGTAAAAAAAAATAAATATATAAATATAGCATACGTCACATCTCTGTTAATGGTTGAACTGCCTTCATATCAGACTTCCACATATTTTCTTACCTGTACTCATCATTGGGATGGGCAATCTCTACAATATCTCCCAGCTTGATATGAGGGAAAACTTTAGGATTTATTACCAGCTCATCATCTGTATAAGAGAATGGAACACAGTTTGTGAAAACAGCCAGTCTGCAACCGCCTTGTTATCTGTACTACAGTATATACCCACTATGCCATATACAGAATGCAAGCTGTATATCCAGCTGTAATGTAATGTCAATCATATGAAAGCTGATTGGAAGTGCAATTTCACGTACAGCTGCTACGTGTGTCAGACTATGGTGTTTAGTAAAGAATCTGACTTACTGATCATTTACTATGGATAAATCAGACAGCTCCCACTTACTCCAATCACCATGTATGTGCAGAAGGCTGGGCTCATATATTGTTGCCTGATGCACTGGAAACTGTATCGGCATGCAAGTCTGTGCAAAGACACTGATGGCATATTGACAGGATATGCTATCAATGTCTGAAAGATGCAGGTCCCAGAGGTGGGACACGCACATATCTTGAGAACGAGCCCCAAAACATCTCCACTTTGAACAGAAAGGTGGTCAGAACTCAATGGAATTGGAAAGCAATGGCAGTTCCAAGTACAGCAGAGTGGGGGCCTTTTTTTAGAAGTAGATGCGGGTCCCAGAGGTGAGATCCACACCAATCAGACATCGTAGTGATATGCCATCCTAGTGATACGATATCAATGTCTATGGTTGAGATAACCCTATAAAAGCCAAAGCTAAAAAGCAGCTTTACCCACAATTCCACACAGAAACAAAGGGTAGGTTCATATGGCTATTTTTCAGCTGTGAAAATTTCTGCACTAAAACAGTGTGGAATCCATGTCTAAAAACCGCACTTATTCAGCGTCGGTTTTTGACGCAGATTTAAGGAAAAACTGTATTCTGTAAACATATACCTGTTTTACAGTGGGACCCGATGGTTGAAAAATGCCACTATTTGGCATCCATTTAAGATTGGATTTAGTGGCTTAATCACCTTAGATGTACATTGGTTTGGCTGAATCATGATTTCAGCTTCTATTATCAGGCTTAGACTAGGGACACAACATGTTTCTGGCTTCCGTTTAAAGGGAACCTGTCACATAGGTTATTCCCTCCTGTCTGAGGGCAGCACAAGCTAGTGTCATACATGCTGTTTCCAGTGCTGTGTCCCTTATTCTTTAAGATGCAGCAGCTTTGGAGCATTTAATGTTCAAATCTGGCAGTTTGCAGCCTGTTCTGCCATGGATGAGTCCAGGATATTCATAAGCAGGTGTTAGCCCCGCCCACCTACACCTAAAATGTTGAAGCAGCCAGGGCTACTACCTGCTCATGAATAAGCTGGACTCTCTCTCTCTGGCAGAAAAGGCTGCAAGCTGCCAGATTTGAGCATTAAATGCTCTGAAACTGCTGCATCTTACAGAATTATGTTTAAGAATCTGGCCGGTATTTTATCATCTTTCACAGGTCTTTGGAGACGGTTCTGTCCACGTTTCGCGGATTCATCCGTCCTCCATAACCTTTGAATTGTAAAAGATTGTGCATGCGCCAAGTTTTTCAGAACGTTGGCAGCAGAAAATCCGTCCAGTGCCGTGTGGCTGGACCTTAAGGGACACAGCACTGGAAACAGCATGTCTGTCACTAGCTTGTGCTGCCCTCAGCAAGGGGGGCATAACCTATGTGACAGCCACTAAATCCAATGTAATATGTCTGATGAGAAGTATGTTAGTAGTGATGCCCACCACCATTATTCATGTATGATAGTCTTACATGCGCTCTTTGCTCAATTATTATGTTCTATGCATGAGGCAGATGTCCTGACTGTGCAGTGATACTGTGGATATAAGGGTAAGTTCACACAAATATTGATACTGTGGATATAAGGGTAAGCTCACACAACTACCGATACTGTGGATATAAGGGTAAGCTCACACAGCTAACTTGGACAACGATCCTAGTGGCAATTCAGTGCTAAATTCGGTTCAGAAGCAGTGTCCAAATCTGTCCACTTCCCTTTGTTTCCGATGGAAAATCAGTATCTCATTGCACAAATATATAAACCAATAAAAGAAGGCAAATAGAAACAGCTGCACAACCATAGAAAATATTTTATTGCAACATTTTTACCACACAAAAAAAGGGAATACTTACCCTTGAGGAAACTGCCACTTAACTAGCGATACGCATGGGGTTCTCTCCATCCCCTAAGCAGGAACTTATTGCTTTATTTGCCTCTTTTGCTTATTCTTTGTTCATTTGATGATTTTCCTTTTGCATATTTATTTGCCTTATTCATTATATTTAGTTACTATTAGGCCCAGTTCACACAGCTTATTCAAGCCGTAATTGCCGGATGGATTTCGCCCGCAATTACGGCTTGAATAAGGGGCGGGGGCGCAGGTCCCCGGCCCCATAGACTTTCATTATCCACGGCGCGTATCCCGCCGGGATAATGAACATGTCACGTATTCGCCGAGCGGGGAGGAGAGACGGAATCCACAGTTCTCTTTGAGAACTGTGGATTACCGTAATGGCTGGGAAGGATTCCCAGTACGCAATACGGCTGGAATCCGTGCCCAAAATAAGCCGTGTGAACGGCCCCTTAGGGATATGTTGTTTTTGTTTTATTTTGGGTTTAGTAATACGGTAGGGGGTGTCTCAGTATACTTATAGATACCAGACCTGCTCATTGTGGTTTTAGGTGTTTTTACAGGTGTTGGGAGTAGTCCCCTTTTTTGTGTGGTAAAAATGTTACAATAAAATATTTTCTATTTGCCTTCAATTTATTCATGCTATTGTTTGGCATTTAGCTTGCACCCATAATTCATTGGTTGTGCCCACCATCCTTTACAGTCTACCATCTCAGAGCACACCATGCCAATTTTCCCTCAGTGCTGAAAAAAAGTAGTGACGTCAATTATGGAGTAAGAATCAGAGCTGACTCCTCATACAGGACATGGAGGCTGAAATCCACCTCAAAATTCAGCATCGAATCCAACAACTGAAAATCTATGCTGATTCAGTGTGGATTTCAGTGCTGATTCAGAGCATCGAAGTGAAAAATCCACACCGATTCAACATGGATTTCAGACAAATTTTTATTTGTGAACGTGGATTAAATGCAGAGTTGAGAGGCAGCATTTTGTGTACTGTTATGCGGATTTTCCATTGGAAACAATGTGAAGCAAATTGCATTCAGATTTGAACGCTGATTCTTATGTATCCAAATCAGCTGTGTAAACATACCCTCAAGGGTAGGTTCACATGGCTGATGGATTTTGTATGTGATGCTCTCAGAGGCAGGTTTTTCAGTCTCCATACAATATGTGAGAATTCAGCATTGAAAATAAATATGTGCTGCAGATTGTAAAGGAAAATCTGTGTTGCAGTGCGCACAAACAATTAGCCCTACATCTTTGTCAGAATCAATGTACAAATCAGTCGCGTGAATATACCCTTAGGATTGGAAAATCCACTGTGTAATCCTTGACCGCAATCCGAGGCGACACCTTGGATCCCTGACTACCAAGGATTTTTACTTTACTTCTACTTTACAGAAGCGATACTTATCTCTGATATGGACGTGGGTTAGCCCCATATCAAAACAACTAATCCGCATCACTCCAGCCGGAGCAGAATAATGTTGTGAGGATCCACTCAACAGAATGAACATGCCCAACACATGGGGTGCAAAATCTATGCTGTAGTTCAATGTGTGAATTGCAGCATGGACTGGCCATTGAAACAAATAGTCCTCAGATCGCACAAGGATTTTAACAAGGAATCCAGAATGGAATCTGCGTTAAAATCCGTCATGTGAACTTGCCTTAATGGTACATCCAAACGACAAGTAAAATTTACTTATCGAATTCTCATTGGATTCTATCACTAAAAAACCGCGTTGGACAAAATGGTGTTAACGAGTACTTCTTGTGGATTTTAGGCTGTTTACTTCCAGTGGATTTACTTCTAGGAAACTAGTCTCATTGATGTCTATGAAGTTTTGGACACGGATCCGCACATGGAATACGACAGGAGAATGAACATGTTCTAAGTTTTTTTCACTCTTAAAAACCAACCGACAAAATACGCGCTGTATGAACTGCAACGTATATTTTCTATTGAGGTCAATGGGGATGATTTACTTTTGGTTTTAGAGTTTAATTTCAAGTTGGAGTCCATGGGGATTCAGGCTTGAAATACTGATCGTATTGGACAAGCCCTAAGACTATGTCAACACAGTAAATGTTAAAATGCCGTCCAAAATCCAATGGTATTATAACACCACCGTACCATGATTTTTAGTCAGTTTTCGGATTTCCAGCTGCCCAGTACAATGGTTGTATGGGAATTCGCCAGAAGATAGAACATGTTCAGTATTCCGGTGGACGGACGGTGGTTTATGAATCCGACAGCAGAAAATCTGTTCTGTGTAGACTACATCTCGGATTTTCTATTGCGATCTATGGGCACTGGTTACAGTTAGATTTTTGCGGATTCTAAATACTGAATTCGCTTAAAAATCCAACTGTAATCCTGTGCTGTGGAGACATGGCCTATGGGTACAGCAGCAGTTAAATGCCGGTCGGTTTCTGTTTAAAGAATCCGGCTGGTATTTTAGCTTCTTTTGAAGGTTTTGGGGGACGGTTCTGTCCGCGGTTTGTGGATTCGACTGTATCCTTTAACCATTAAAGGGGTTGTCTCGCTACAAAGTTTCGCTTTCAACATAAAGGAAACACGAAATGAAGCCATTTTCCAAATATATTGCTTTGTTAATTTTGTTGTTGAGGAGCTACAAATGATTTTATCACCTTCTGAGGGCTTTCAGGTTTCTCTATCTACAGACCTGTTTATTTGCTCCTCCCCTGCTGTTATCTTATCTGATAGCAGGAGTGAGGTCATCACATAGCCTGAGAGCTTGTGTGTTATCTGATCGTTCAGACAAAAGACACTAATTACTACTGTTTACTTAAGCTCTGATGTCTCAGGACCTCAGAGCAGGAAATGTTTTATCTAATCTATACTAATTAGAAGGAGTTTGAATACCCAGAGCTTACATGCTAATTACCCACAGCCTGACCAGGAAGTGACAAGATGCCTGAATGAAAGCTGCTGGCTCTGTGAAACAATGTGGTGAGACAACCCCATTAAACAGCACATCTTCTACTCAAAACCTGGGAAGATTGTGCACGTTCCAAGTTTTTCAGAATGCTAGCAGTGTGAAAATCCACCCAGTAAAAAAAAAACAAAAAAAAAAAACTGCGCAGTGTAGACTACTGGACAGATTTTCTATCAAAGTCTGTGGGGAAGGTTGACACTCAGTTTTCAAATCCGAAAACTGTCTGAAAAAACGTTCGCCCACATGGCATATACTAAATACCGGTCAGATTCTGTTATAGAATCCATCTGGTATTTTGTCGTCTGTTAGATGGTTTTGGGGGACGGTCCTGTTTCGCCCGTCTCCCATAACCACTGCATTGCTTTTTTGCCCAAAATCCAGGCAGAAGATTGTGCATGTTCCTAGTTTTTCAGAACGCCAGAGGCTGACAATCCATTTACTGTAGACTACCGAACAGGTTTTCTATTTAAGTCTATGGGGACGGTTTCCAAATCATCAAACCATCTGAAAATCCGGCCAATAAACCATGTGGTGTGGACGGGCCCTGAGACTCCCTAACAAGTCAGTGCCAGTCGTGCTCTCACCGCTGCCCCCCAAATCCCTTCTTGTGGATCACCAGCTTGTACACTCTGTTGGTTCTCATGGTGGACGGATCCCGGGCACAGGTGACCTGCAGAGAGAGGGAAAGGTGAGAAGTGCCAGCTGTCACGCAGGAGCCCGCACAATCCTGTGCCCGCTGTGTACTAACCATACCGCCTCCTGCCCGGACACTGGGCTGCCGCGGCGGAAGCCCCGGGGAGCACTTTAAAGTCACACGTGACGTCCCACCGGAAGAGACGTCACTGGAAGCTGACAGGAAGTGAGGTAATTACTCGTTCGGGAGGAGATTCTGACGGAGCCGTGAGCGGCTGAGCGAGAGGCAGGATGGGAGGAGTGAGAGCCGGGTATGGAGCGCACACACCGGGGGGAGGGATTGTTTACAGCCGGAGACAGCGAGGCGGGGAGGGCACTCAGGCTGCAGTGTACGGGACCCCGGGGAGAGGGTGCAGAGCGGGCGACGTCACCCTGTAGGGTCACCAAGTGCTGCGCGCCGTCACCCTGTAGGGTCGCCAAGTGCTGCGCGCCGTCACCCTGTAGGGTCGCCAAGTGCTGCGCGCCGTCACCCTGTAGGGTCGCCAAGTGCTGCGCGGCTTCACCCTGTAGGGTCACCAGGTGCTGCGCGGCGTCACCTGTAGGGTCACCAAGTGCTGCGCGCATCACCTGTAGGTTCACAAGTGCTGCGCGCCGTCACCCTGTAGGGTCACCAAGTGCTGCGCGGCGTCACCCTGTAGGGTCACCAGTGCTGCGCGGCGTCACCCTGTTGGGTCCCCCAGTGCTGCGGGACGTCACCCTGTAGGGTCGCCAAGTGCTGCGCGGCGTCACCCTGTAGGGTCGCCAAGCGCTGCGCGGCGTCACCCTGTAGGGTCGCCAAGCGCTGCGCGGCGTCACCCTGTAGGGTCGTCCAAGTGCTGCGCGGCGTCCCCTGTAGGGTCGCCAGGCTGCGCGCGTCACCCTGTAGGGTCGCCAAGCGCTGCGCGCTCGCCCTGTAGGGTCGCCAAGCGCTGCGCGGCGTCACCCTGTAGGGTCGCCAAGCGCTGCGCGGCGTCCCCTGTAGGGTCGCCAAGCGCTGCGCGGCGTCGCCCTGTGTGGTGTCGCCAAGCGCTGCGCGGCGTCACCTGTAGGGTCGCCAAGTGCTGCGCGGCGTCACCCTGTAGGGTCGCCAAGCGCTGCGCGGCGTCGCCCTGTAGGGTCGCCAAGCGCTGCGCGGCGTCGCCCTGTAGGGTCGCCAAGCGCTGCGCGGCGTCGCCCTGTAGGGTCGCCAAGCGCTGCGCGGCGTCGCCCTGTAGGGTCGCCAAGCGCTGCGCGGCGTGCCCTGTTGGGTCGCCAAGCGCTGCGCGGCGTCGCCCTGTAGGGTCGCCAAGCGCTGCGCGGCGTCGCCCTGTAGGGTCGCCAAGCGCTGCGCGGCGTCGCCCTGTAGGGTCGCCAAGCGCGGCGCGCCGTCGCCCTGTAGGGTCGCCAAGCGCTGCGCGCCGTCGCCCTGTAGGGTCGCCAAGCGCTGCGCGCCGTCGCCCTGTAGGGTCGCCAAGCGCTGCGCGGCGTCGCCCTGTAGGGTCGCCAAGGCTGCGCGGCGTCGCCACGTAGCGGTAGCAGGCGCTGCGCGCGGCCCGGGTAGTGGTTGCTATGAGGGCTATGGAGTAGGATGTGCCTGGGGGTGACACCCATCTAGGGCCCATTCCCATCACCCCTTGTTCCAGGTATATGATGGTATATTGTAAAAAGGTATCTGGACACTGTAATATGGCAGACAGCGGAGCGTGGGGCTGTGCTGCACCTCAGTGTGCGTCACCAATACCATCTGAGGACCCATTCACATCACAGTTTCACCCCTCATCAGGGTATATGATGGTATACTGTAAAAATGTATCTTTGTTGTGCCGGGTGCGGAAAGGGCTATGGACCGTGTGGGGCACTTAATAAAGTTGACTTTATTAATTCTCGAGCGCAGGTCTCTCGACGGGCTGTGCCGGGCGCTTAATAAAGTTGAGCGCAGGTTTCTATATGGGCTTTGCCGGGCACAGAGAGGGCGACGGGCTGTGCCGGGCACTTAATAACGTTGAGCGCAGGTTTCTATAGGGGCGTGTGTGGGCGAGGAAAGTGCGACGGGCCGTGCCGGCGGCTTAATTTTGTTGACTTTATTAACTCTTGAGCACAGGTGTTGCGACTGGATGTACCGACCATTGAAAGGGCGACGGGCTGTGCCGGGCACTTAATAAAGTTGAGCGCAGGTTTCTATATGGGCTTTGCCGGGCACGGAAAGGGCGACGGGCTGTGCCGGGCACTTAATAAAGTTGAGCGCAGGTTTCTATATGGGCTTTGCCGGGCACGGAAAGGGCGAGGGGCTGTGCCGGGCACTTAGTAAGGTTGAGCGCAGGTTTCTATATGGGCTTTTCCGGGCATGGAAAGGGCGACGGGCTGTGCCGGGCACTTAGTAAGGTTGAGCGCAGGTTTCTATACAGACTTTTTTGTGTGTGTGTCCAATGCAGAAATGATAGACGTTCACTAAATAGGACAAATGTAGAGTAATTAGGACTACCTTTGCCCTGTAACAGTCAGTGGCTCAGTCACAGCTCCTCCGTGGTGTCTGTCGGGATACATTTTTACAGCACACCACAAACAGGGGAGACAAAAACCTGATGTAAATGTCAGACACTTCCAGTGTGGATCCATGCTCTTTGTCCGCTGTATTTCTGGCTCGCTTCCCAAGCTTTGTCATAATAATGTACCTCATATTTCAGGGTCTCAAAGGTCTAGGAGAAGATGACGTAATTTGAAGCTGACTTTAGAACCAAATATCCCAATAAATCCTGCGTGCACGTGTCTTGAAAGGAGTGGAGGTGGGCCCTCAGCACCATTACTTCTGAGGGGCCCAACTTAAAGGGGTTGTCTCATCTCAAGGTTTCATAGGATGCATGAATGACATAATGCTGCTTGGCTCTGTCACTTCCTGGTCAAGCTGTCTGTAATTAGCATATGAGCTCTGTATTCAGACTTCTCTGTTTATTAGTCTAGATTAAATAAATTACCTTCTCTGAGGTCTGGAGAAGTTTCTGAGCTAATGTAAACTGTAGAGTAATTAGTCTTTTGGCTGAAAGATCAGATAACACACAAGCTCTCACACTGCTGCTGAGACCTGTGTGATGACATCACTCCCTGCTTTCAGATAAAACAAACAGCAGGGGAGCAGGAGTACACAGGTCGGTCACCTGGGAAACCTGAATGCCCTCAGAAGGTGATAAAATCATTTGTAGCTCCTTAACAAAAAAAGATGAACAAAGCAATATATTTGGAAAACGTCTTCATTTAGTGTTCCTTACGTTTTGAAAGCTATTCTTTGTAGCGAGACAACCTGTTTAAGCCTGACATATCACTGCCCTGTACAAAAGGAACCCTAACTGTATGGATTCACATATCCAGGGCTGACGATGCTGTTCCACTACATTATCACACCTCGTGTGTTCCTATTTGGATTTAGGAATCAATCAGGTCATATGGATGGTGTAAAGTTGAGTTTATTAACTCTTGTGAGCAAGTTTCTAAACTTTTGACTGTTTTGCCATCTATTACCTTAAAGGGATTGTTTAAAAAGTAAAACAAAATTGCTGCATTAGAGCCACGGTGGTCCAAAAACTTAAAGAAACCTGATCTTTACCTTGGTGTCCCAGACCGCTCCCAGTGACCCCCCCTCCTCTGGACTTCCAGGTTCTTTTCAGACACAAAAGAGAGGCTCATGGCCATTCGCTTACAAGTCAGTGCAACCCTTTCCAGGGTGTTGGCGTGAGAACCCAGAAGTCAAGAAGAGCAGACCGCTGAGAGTGGCAGTGGCCGGGGGCAGCTAGAAGAAAGTTTTTTTTTTTTTTTTGTTTGGTTTTTTTTTCATTTTTGGACCATTCTGACCCAATGCAGAAAAACAAAATGTTTTAATGATCAACCCCTTTAAATATAGTTGAAAGGCTTCTCGGTACAGGGGATACTTGACAGCTCTATTGTGTAAAACTCTGTGAATGCCAAAATAAAAATACCGAAAATAAAATACTGCTAAATCTAGTATATATGCAAATCTGAGGCTTTTAGCAACTGTGAGAGTCAGAATCTTCATTAAAATCCAGAAAATCACATTTAAATAGTTCATTTTTATTTTATTGTATGAAATAAGTATTTGATACAATAGAAAATCAAAACTTAATATTTGGTACAGAAACCTTTATTTGCATTTACAGAGGTCAGACGTTTCCTGTAGTTCTTGACCAAGTTTGCACACAGGGTTATGGAGTCGGCAAGCCAAAGCCCCGACTCCTCAATTTCCCAAACCTCTGACTCCTGTATACATGGCGCATGTTTAAGTGATAACTTTACTGTAGTAAAATGGTAACATCCGGCTGTTTATCACTTTATGATACAATAATCAAGCTATTTAGGTAGAACAGACACAACAAGCAAAGTTTTGATCTTTTGAACTCTTGTGGGTAGAGTTGAAGAAAAAGCTGTATTTGTATCCACGTCCAGTCTGCACCGACATTGGGAATGTGTAGAAGAGACCTGGGATCAGATTTTAGTTAAGATATACTTGAATCTGATTCAGAGCCCAGAAGGATTCAGACAGTATTGAAAACCAAAAGGTGGATTTCCCAAATACTAACAAAATAATACTAATAAACATTTTGATTTTTAGGAGCAAAACAGTAACAATGCAGTTACAGGAAAGAATCTGCAGAACTAAGCAGATGCTAAATACTTACAAGTCACATTTATGTTTAAGATGTAAGATGACTGTATATAAAATTACAGTAGCCTCATGTATAAAGCTGTAGTGGATGGTGAGATATGGAGCCTGAAAGTCACAAGTCCAAACCATTGTTACCATTTTGCTTTTCAGTGTAAATATATTTATTGGATATGACTTTAGAACACAAAAAAGTGTAAATATACAAAACACTGCAGGAACATTTGTGGAGTCTCTGAATTTGTTCTGAGAAATAGTATTGCTTCCATCAGATCCTGCATACATGACCTCACATCTGATCTCATTATTCCAGGCTAGAGAACGGTCTCTCTACACTAACTTGGGTTGGGGGAAAGCGGTGACCACAGGGGCAACATCTCTAACAATGTCAGGGTATAAAGGAATTGCCTCAGCCACAGTCAGTTTAGATGAATGGTTGAACTCTTCTACTTGTTTGAAAGCAGGTGAAAAATTTTGCTGAAATCTGTTTGCCATGGGAGCAGAATCTTTTACCCTGGGGCAGCGCTTTGCCTGCTCCATGTCATCAATTACACTCCTCATGTGATAAGGCTGAAGATATGGGAGCTGGAGCACTGACTGGACCCAATGCCTCTTGCTCTTTGCACTGCATCGATCTAACTGGACCAACTTATTATATATTGTCGGAGTCGGTCCATTTTATGACGACTCCGACTCCTGCAAAATAGGCACCGAGTCCACAGCCCTGCACACTACAACAGGGATTTTGGCCCAATCCTCCATACAGATCTTCTCCAGATCTTTCAGGTTTCAGGGCTGTTATTGGGCTACATAGAGTTTCAGCTCCCTCCAAAGATTTTCGGTTGGAGACTGGCTAGGCCACTCCAGGACCTTGAAATGCTACTTATGGATGCACTCCTTAATTGCCCTGGCTGTGTGTTTCTGGTCATTGTCCTGCTGGAACATCCAGCCATGACCCATCTTCAGTGCTGCTACTGAGGGAAGGAGGTTGTGGCCAGAATTTCACAATACATGGCCCCATCCATCCTCCCTTTAATACGGTGCAGTCGTCCTGTCCCCTTTGCAGAAAAGCACCCTAAAATGTTGATGTTTCCACCCCCATGCTTTATGGTTGGGACGGTGTTATTGGGGTTGTATTCATCCTTCTTCCTCCAAACATGGTGAGTGAAGTTGAACCAAAAAGTTCTATTTTGGTCTCACGTGACCATATGACCTCCTCCCATGCCTTCTCTGGATCATCCAGATGGTCATTGACTAACTTCAAACGGGCCTGGACATGTGCTGGTGTGAACAGGGGGACGTTGAGTGCACTGCAGGATTTTTATCCATGACGGCGTAGTGTGTTACTAATGGTAATCTTTGAGACTGTGGTCCCAGCTCCATTCAGGTCATTGACTAAATACTCCCGTGTAGTTCTGGGCTGACTCCTGATCTTTCTCAGAATCATCCTTACGCCACAAGGCAATATCTTGCATGGAGCCCCAGACCGAGGAAGATTGACAGTCATCTTGTGTTTCTTCCATTTTCTAATAATTGCACCAACAGTTGTTGCCTTCTCACCAAGCTGCTTGCCTATTGTCCGGTAGCCCATCCCAACCTTGTGGAGGTCTACAATTTTGTCCCTGGTGTCCTTAGATCTTTGGCCTTGGCCATGGTGGAGAGGTTGTAGTGTGATTGTGTGGACAGGTGTTATTTTTTTATACAGGTAACCAGTTCAAACAGGTGCAATTAATACAGGTAATGAGTGGAGAGTAGGAGGGCTTCCTAAAGAAAAACTAACAGGTCTGTGAGAGTCAGATTTCTTGCTGGTTGGTAGGTGATCAAATACTTCATGCAATAAAATGCTAATTAATTAAAAATCATTCAATTTGATTTTCTGGATACTTTTTTTTTTTTTTTTATTTTTAGATTCAGTTTGTCACAGTTGAATTGTACCTACGATAAAAATTACAGACCTCTCCATTCTTCGTAGGTGGGAAAACTTGCAAAATCTCCAGTGTATCAAATACTTATTTTCCCCTCTTTATTTATGGGTTTAGATATATTTTGTTGTTATATAATGTTTTAGAAAAAATAGTTATAGAGGACAACAGCAAATGTGTCTGTGCTCTAGACGTGCACATATGAAACCTTCCATAGTATCGGATACAGAGAACAACGCATAAAGTTGAAATACAGTTGTGAAAATTAAAGTTGGCTTATCTTGGTTCTCCCCTTTTTTCTCTCCTTTCTCCAGGGACCTGCAGGCAGGTTGGCAAACTGTCCTTCAACTTCACATATCATAATGTTGAAACTTGATGTTCTGGAGCAGAGAACGCTTAACCCTCTTGAATTTTCTGTGAGCAGGACCGTTGCACACAAGTGGCCTGTGCTACATGTCCCTTTTATCCATGAGGTCAAAACTGGTCAAGATCCAGGTGACCTGGATCAGGTAGCGCAGCAAGTTCATGGGCCAGAAACGCACTGCTTACTAACAGAGATCAGCGAGGACACCACGCATGTTCCAGAGCCAAAGCTCGTCTCCTGTGCTAGGACCGAAGACACCAGAGAGCTGTTCATTGTAAACTCTGCTGTAATGTTGGATACTGTCGGGAAAGTGACCCCTATGGAGATCTGTGATTCTGCCCAGGACGTGATGCTCCAAGAATTAGTAAGTAATATGGTATGTAATCTTTTGCCTCTTTTATTTTAGAATTGTATTTAAAGGGTGTCTATTGTAGCTGCATATGCACCCTCTAAATATCAGCATACAACCTTTAAAATGTGAAACCCAGCAAAAACAATTTACTGTGCTTCTGTCTGGATTTTTTATATTCATTTATAATGTACTGCTCACTTTAAAGGGTTTTCACACCATGCTGTTTCACAGAGCCACGGGTAGCTTCAGACTCACACTTCCTGCTCAGACTGTGGATGGTTCTGTAGCAGTGGTTGGCATATCTGCTAGCTTCCTAGCTATTCCTCTCTGAGTGACATGACTGCAGGAGATATAGCAAACAAAGCTTCAGAACTCAAATGGATGAAAGCCAGTGCTTATCAGACCTTCCTATGTTAGAGTTCACACACTTTGTTCTTGAGCTGCTGTCCGTCCTGGTGATTTCACTCCTTGCTCTCCGATAAGAAAGAGTTGAGAGGGGAAGGAATAGCAGGACAGTAACCAGAAAAAACCTGTGTGCACTGGGAGCAGACAAAATTTCTCATCTCCAGACCAAGGCAATATCAAAAAGCGATGTATTTGGTAAAAGTCTTGATTAACCGTTCCTTATGTGCTGAAAGCTAATCTTTGTAGGGAGAAAACCCCTTTAACTGAGTTTTGGTTTCTAATGCTATTATTTTTTTTAATTGATTGCTTAAATGATGATTATCCTTTCCTTGTTTTAAGGGTGAGTCTTCAGAAATGCAGATCAGAGAGGACTTCTTTGAGATCACAATCGCACATGACCATAAGGATGAGCTTCATATGAAAGGTATATAGTTATTCAGCTGGATAGATCAGTCTTATTTTAATATTACAACTAATAATAATAGATATTAACACTAAAAATGGGTAGAGTGCAACATAGGGCAGAAACTTTTTTGAAAAGAAAAGTTTTGGGGAAATGTCATGGTTTGCTTATCTTTCCTGTTTGTACTGTAGCTACAACACTACTAAATAGGATTGATTGGTGGATAATCTGAAAGGTTTTTGCCATCAGACATGTCAGATAAGTGCGTGTCCGCCAGAACTGGCCTCCAAAACTACTTTTAAATGAAGAAGTATCTGCGCTGTGAAGTAGCCATTTATTTTTAAGGGAGTTCCGAATGCAGCCTCTTGGTATCTGCAGCCGCGATCTTTGGTTCTACAGTAGATGATACGTTGTATGGTATGAGGCGGCACACTGGAGACTTTTTTTACTTGTACTATTGGTCTCAGGCTGAGTTCACATGGCGTATTGCGACGCATACTTGTGCGCTCTGCAATATACCTGCTTTTGAAAGTGCCAGCGCCTAATTTAAACAGCGTTACAGCCCGGCCTCCCATTTAGTCTAATATATGCCAGGGAATGCACTGAGTTATCATAGTACTCAATGAGTTCTATGATTTTACCGTATTTGCAGGACATACTTCGGGGCGCATTGCAGTGCAATTATGAGCTGAAGTACACCCTGCAAATACATTGTGTGAGCATACCCTTATGTTCAGGGCTGTGGAGTCGGAGCCTATTTTGCAGGAGTCGAAGTCGTCATAAAATGGACCGACTCCCAAAATATAAAATTAGTTGTTCTAGTTAGTTCGATGCAGTGCAAAGAGCAAGAGGAATTGGGTCCGGCCAGTGCTTCTGCTGCCATATCTTCAGCCTCATCACATGAGGAGTGTAATTGATACATGGAGCAGGCAAAGCGCTGCCCCCAGGGGAAAAGATTCGCTCCATATGCAAACAGATTTCAGCAAAATTTTTCACCTGCTTTCAAAGAAGAAGAATTTAACCATTCATCAAAACTGACTGTGGCTGAGGCAATTCCTTTATACCCTGACATTGTTAGAGATGTTGCCCTTGTGGTTACCGCTTTGCCCCCAAGTTAGTGTAGAGAGGCCGTTCTCTAGCCTGGAAATAATGAGATCAGATGTGAGGTCTTGTATGTAGGATCTGATGGAGGCAATACTATTTCTCAGAACAAATTCAGAGACTCCACAAATGTTCCTGCAGTGTTTTGCATATTTACATTTTGTGCTCTAAAGTCATATCCAATAAATATATTTTACACTGACAAGCAAAATGGCAACAATGTTTTGAACTTGTGACTTTCAGGCTCCATATCTCTCCATCCATTACAGCTTTGTACATGAGGCTACTGTAACTTTATCTACAGCCATCTTACCTATCTTATACATACATTTGACTTGCAAGTATTTAGCCTCTGCTTAGTTCTGCAGATTCTTTCCTGTAACTGCATTGTTACTGTTTTGCTCCTAAAAATCAAAATGTAAATTTGTATTATTTTGTTAGTATTTGGGAAATCCACCTTTGGTTTTCAATACTGTCTGAATCCTTCTGGGCTCTGGATCGGATTCAAGCATATCTTAACCAAAATCTGATCCCAGGTCTCTTCTACACATTCCCAATGTTGGTGCAGACTGGACTTGGATACAAATACAGCATTTTCTTCAACTCTACCCACAAGTGTTCAAAAGATCAAAGCATTGTTACCCTTTTGCTGGTCAGTGTCTGATCTACCTAATTAGCTTGGTTATTGTATCATAAGGTGATAAACGGCCTGATGGGACCATTTTACTACAGTAAAGTTATCACTTAAACATGCGCCGTGTATGAGGGAGTCAGGAGTCGGAGGTTTGGGAAATTGAGCAGTCTGAGTCGGGGCTTTGCTTGCTAACTCCACAGCCCTGGTTTTCTTCATCAGACAAGAGACACTTGTCAAACAGAGCACTGTAGGCCTGGGTGTTGAGTGTAGGAGCTCAGAGCATTCAAGGGTTGGATGCGGCAAGATCGCTTTTGAGGGGTGTGTCAGTGGGAAATCTTCACCTTTTACCATGTGATATATGTATATATTACACACAGTCGTTTCACATTATTATGACTGCTTCCTACATTTGTCATTATCAGTACGTAGCTCATGAAGTGTGGCAAGCTGGCTTGGTGGTTATATATCTGCACAAATATTGCTACTGTTGTCATTGGTAAAAGGGGCGATTTATAAGAGTTGGAAGAAAGGGATGATTAGCAAGCTGCTCTGGTGAAAGTGTATCGTGTGTAGACAAATGACACCATTGCTAAGAAGCAATGTGGAGACTGCAGGGCACCATGTAGCTATTGATGCAATAGGTATATGTTGGCTTTCCGCTATTCACATGACAGGTGTGTGTTTGGTTTACCGCCAAAATGAACTACCAGACGTGTGGCTAAAACCGTCACGCGAGCTCCCGCTGCATGTAGGCTCTGAAGCAGCCAGTTGGTCACAGCACCTCTACTAACAAATTTTCAGCATTGGCAGAAAATGTTTTAATTTTCATGGCAGTATTGGAAATGAATCTCTGCTGATTGTCAAAGGGTTGCCTTCTCTGGTGAGTCACATATTCTGCTTCATCAAATGGATAGATTTTCATATGTCGGGCAAGAAACACCAGAGAACAAATACTTTGCAACCATTGCTGGAAGATCACATGATGCTGGTGGCGTTCTGGTTTGGGGAATGTTTTTGTGGCATTCTGATTTGACTATGAATCCATCCTTGTAGATCACATACATTCATACATGCTGATTGTCTTCCGCGGGGAGATTGGGATCTTCTAGCAAAACCGTGTGATATGTCACTTGGGTGGAAATGTTAAACACTGCCTAAAAGTGCATGACCAAGACTTGAAAGTACTACACTGGCCCCTCTAATGCCACAGATTTGGGACCGCCTTGATCATCATGTTTTCTGCACGGATCCTCCCCCACACACCCTCCTGTGGGATGCACTGTGGTCAGCATGGCTCCAGATACCTTTTACAACCTACCAAGACCTTATTGAGTAACTCGCAGCCCGTGTAGCTGCTGTCTGTGCTGCACACAGTAGTTACTCTGGATATTAGCTGGTGGGCATAATAATGCGACTGTTGATATATAGGCACCTGAAAGACTGTCACAAGGAATTAAAGGGAGTGTGTCAACAGAAAACGATTTAAGGCTTGTTCACTCAGCGTTTTTGGATCCGAAAATCACATCCAAAAACGCATTGGTGATCGGACCCTAAACGAATCCAACATGTGCCCAACATACAGTTGCGTGTTCAGATCCATGTTGGATGCAGCAGGATCGCACCCTTTAGTTTAACCCCTTAAGCCGAGCACCTGAAAAGTAGTTAATGACCAGAACATTTTTTTTTTCGTTTTTGCCTCCTTGCGTTTTAACAGTTGTAACTTTTTTATTTTTTCAACAACGCAGTTGTATGAGGCCTCGTTTTATTCGAGACAAGCTTTACTTTATGGGGGAATAGTATAAATTCGCTTATAAATAATTGCCGATTTTTTTAAAAAAAAAATGTAAAAAAATTTTTAGTTAATTTTTTTTACACCATTCACATTTCACACTGAATAACTTGTTAGATTAATTCTACAGGATATTAGTCGTGTGGATACCTAATATGTGTAGGTTTTTTTGTGTGTTATGTATGCACAATTATTTATTTTTATTTTATTTTTTTACACTTTATTTTTTTAACACTTAGTAATGTATTAGCATATTCATATATGCTAATACATTCTAATCTGTGTCACTTTGACACAGGCAGTAATCTGGACAGCACACAGTGTGTCCTGGTCACTGGCTTAGTACACAGACAACTCTGGGGCCACTCTAGGTCCCCAGGGCTGACTATGCAGCGGTTCCCCGGGCTCTGTCGGGTCACTGGGTGTTCCGATCACCCGACAGAGCAGGGAACTCTCTGATTGCCCTGCGGTAACGCACCGCCGCAATCAAAGGGTTAAAGCACCGGGTTGCGGAGGTTTCCTCTGCTCCTCGGTGCTTGTAGGAGATGCTCTGGGATCAGGGCTGTGTAATACAACTCCGATCCCAGCGCAGCTGAGGCGCCCGGGCGCCACAAACTCCGGTGTTTGCAGCGACGTCTAAAGACGTCGCTGCAGACGAACGACCCGCACCAGCCGACGTCTAAAGTCGGCGGGCAGTCATTAAGGAGTTAAAATAGGGCTTCTTCTGCGTCTTTCGAACCAAGAATTGACATGCCAATTTTTGGAATGAATCCGAAAGATGCAATGTAACAGACATCGGTGATAACTCGTGTGAACGCTGATTCGTGTTTCATATTAAAAGCAATGTAAATCACATTGCTATTTATTAGATATGTGTTTGGGTCCGTTTGGGGTCGACAGACGGATCCAAACACACTGCTAATAGCGTACATAACACGGACCCAACACGCCATGTGAACATACACTTCTTGTAATAAAATTTTTATGTTAATGATTTGTAAGTTTGCTTCGTGTATTTAAAGTTAGAAGACATTTTCCAAAAATCGTGCTGTTTTCACGCTGGCTTAATAATCTAATAACAGACACTTCCTGTTTGTCACTTTTCAGCAGTCTGGCATGATTACAATAAAAGGGGACAGGATCCACCATTTATAATCGGTGATCACAGCTCCTCCTCCCGCTGACCTTTGCACGGGTCACAGAGCAGACTTAAGACCTTGACTTTTATGGGACAGTTTTCCTTTTCTGACCATAAGTTCCTATATCCATGTGGCTCTTGTGGAGCATCTCTCTAAACCTTATTAAAAGCAGCTCAGGCAAGATTGGCACCCCTATAATTATGTACAGAAATACTTATATTTTTTTAAAATGTACAGCTAGAAGCTAGAAATAGAACCAGAAAAGAACTTGTTGATGTGACCGTTCTCACTGTATATCAATGAGACAGTATGTTTCTTTTCTGTTTGCCTTTGATGTACAAGATACTCGATATATAAGAACGTTGATGGACAAACTAAGTTAACAAACTAATTTTTAAATTTCATCCAATGACTGGTCGTTTTAATCCACCACTGACACGCTTGACCATGTTGGAAATATTCTCCCAACAGTTGAACAAAATATTCCGATTTAGGAAATATCTTTTTGTTCATAAATACAGTATTTTATGGAAGAACGCTCTCAAATGTTTCTAGAAAGGTTGTCTATCATCTAGCGTCATTGATCATGTATCGCCAAACTGAACAATGCTAACTGCTGTTAGACTTAAAATGCCTATGCTTGCGACTGCAAAATAGTCGTTTAACCATCAACCTGCAGGGTGTGCCCAGCGCATCAGTGTTAAAGGGGTTGGCTCACCATGCTGTTTTACAGAGCCATAAGTAGCTTCAGGCTCACACTTTCTGGGTAGGCTGTGGGTGATTCTATAGCAGTGAGTGGCATATCGTCTCTGCTGTTCTTAGCTGATCCTGTTACAGTGACATGAATGCTGGAGGTTTGTAATCTGTAGTGCACAAGGCATCAGAGCTCTAAGGTCATGTTCACATGGCTTAAAATGGGCCGTATTTCGGTCCGTAATTACGCGCCGAAGTGCGCAAATTACGGGCTGAAAACGGCCCAGTCATTACGGTAATCCATAGTTCTCATAGAGAACTATGGATTACGTCTCCTCTCCCTGCTCTGCAAATCCGCCGGGCGGGGAGATAAGTGACATGTGAATTACCAGCGGCGTGCCGGCCCCCCTCTCCCCCGTCCACACGGCGTAATTGCGGGCGTAATTACGTCCCGCAGTTAAGCCGTGTGAACATAGCCTAAAGGGTTAAAACTTGTCAGTAAGTAATGTAAACAAGCTCGTCTTTCAAAATAAGAAGCAAAGCAGGGAAGGACATCACCAGCCAGACCACCGCTGCAGCCTGTGAGAGTAGAGAGGTGGCCAGTAACTAGAGAAGCTTTTGTACACAAGCAGGAGATGTAGTCTGCCGATAACTTTGAGGAGAAGCAAAATTAGAACAGCAATGCATTTGGTAATAGTCTTTCTTTACCTTTGCTTACCTGTTTAAAGCTAATCATTTGAAATGGAAATATCCCTTTCACCTTTTATTTACATCCTGTACCTCATTATGTGCAATGGAGTTTCTCTCTAAACTAAATTACTACAATGCACAGTTTTCTAGGGGACAATAAAAAGCATACTATGGTACAGGAAGCATACGTTTTCTATCTTGTCCGTTTCAGCACTCTAGCCCTTTTATTACATCTATCTTATATACTAGTTTTATGCCTGTTTTATCAGTTTCAGTCTGGGTAACATGAGATGCACCTATCTGAAATTCAGATGTTTCGAATCCAGTAGACTACTGTTATTATGTATAGGACATTGACTAAATGTATAGGACATTGACTAGAATTTATACATTTGTCTCTGGATTGTAGTCCTGATCCATCCTACATCTTGCCACACACCAAAGAAGAAACTGCTACAATCATATGAAAAAGTTTGGGCACCCCTGTTAATCTTAATCATTTTTAGTTCTAAATATTTGGGTGTTTGCAACAGCCATTTCAATTTGATATATCTAATAACTGATGGACAAGTAATATTTCCGGATTGAAATGAGGTTTATTGTACTAACACAAAATGTGCAATATGCATTAAACCAAATTTTGACTGGTGAAAAAATTTTGGGGGTACCCTTATAATTTTATTGATTTGAATACTCCTAACTACTTTTTACTGACTTTCTGAAGAACAACATTGGTTTTGTAACCTCACTGAGCTTTGAACTTCATAGCCAGGTGTATCCAATGATGAGAAAAGGTATTTAAAGGGGATGTATCGCTTCCTTACTTCGGCTGATTCACACTTCTCTTAGCTTCCCAGCTCTGTGAATGCAGGGGCGTTTCTTCCCCCCCCAGCTGGATGACATCATCCCCCCTTCACTGCTGGCCTGCGACCCCCCCCCCCCCCCCCCCCCCTCTGAGTCCACATATCACTGTGCCCTTCTCTATACAGTCTTATTTTATAAGAGCTGTATACATACCACAGTCTGCATTCAATCTAATTGAGCACTGATCTCTCACCAGCTGGAGATGTATTACAGCTTTCTAAGAACGGCACAGATCTGCGTGTATGCAGGAAGTTAGGTACAGGGAAAAAAAACTGTCATGTTTTCTCATTGTACAATCTGCTGAAGTCTGTTTCTGCTGGGTGTGGAGACAGAAAAATGTACGGCCCTAACTCTGAGTCAGAGACACAGCTCCGTGAATCGCCCCAGGGGCTGTCCCAGATGAAAAATGAGCTCCAGCTAGTGAATTGCAAGGAGGAGGGATCAGGAGGGATTAGACCCACACTGGATATCAGTGTAAATAAAAACACAAGATAAGGGACACTGTGAGAACAAGGCAGTTTTGCTAATGACATCCAATTGCAAAGTTGCTTGTTTTCACTGTCCCCTTATTCTGAAGACCATTTAATGAAACAATAACACCCTTTTAAGGTGGCCAATTGCAAGTTGTTCTCCTATTTGAATCTCCTGTGAAGAGTGGCATCATGGGCTTCCCCAAAACAACTCTCAAATGATCTGAAAAAAAAGATTGTTCAACATAGTTGTTCAGGGGAAGGATACAAAAAGTTGTCTCAGAGATTTAACCTGTCAGTTTCCACTGTGAGGAACATAGTAAGGAAATGGAAGACCACAGGGACAGTTTTGTTAAGCCAGAAGTGGCAGGCCAAAGAAAATATCAGAAAGGCAGAGGGAAAAAGAATTTGTGAGAACAGTCAAGGACAATCCAACAGACCACCTCCAAAGAGCTGCAGATCATCTTGCTGAGATGGTGTCACTGTGCATTTGGTCAACAATACAGCACACTTTGCACAAGGAGAAGCTGTATGGAGAGTGATGCGAAAGAAGCCGTTCTGAAAACAAGCCACAAACAGAGTTGCCCGAAGTATGCAAAAGCACATTTGGACAAGCCAGCTTAATTTGGAAGAAGGTCCTGTGGACTGATGAAACAAAGATTGAGTTTGTTTTGGGCATACAAAAAGGCGTTATGCAAGGCGTCCCAAAAACACAGCATTCCAAGAAAAACACTTGCTACCCACTGTAAAATTTGGTGGAGGTCCATCATGCTTTGGGCTGTGTGGCCAACGCCGGCACCGGGGGAAACTTGTTAGGCCCATGTTCCACACGGCTTATTTCAGAACGTATTTACATCGGATTGCCGATCGTAAATACGTTCTGAAATCAGTTGCAAATAAGTGCCACTAAGTGTGGCATGTATTTGTAACTGATTTCCCGACAGATTCACCATCTCCAATCATTTTAGGTGGTGAATCCGTCCGTAAATAATTGACATGCACATTGTTTTTTTCCCTCCGGATTGCCGTCGTCAATCCGGCACGGAAAATACGGTCGTGTGAACGACGAGCCGTATTTTCTATTGAAATCAATAGAAAATGGGCTGTTACTTATTTGCCGACGGATTGACGATCGTCAATCCGTCGGCAAATCTGCGGCAAAATAAGCCGTGTGAACGAGGCCTTAAAGTTGAGGGTCGCATGGATTCAACTCAGCAGATTCTTCAGAATAATGTACAAGAATCAGTGATGAATTTGAAGTTACGCCGGGGCTGGATATTTCAGCAAGACAATGATCCCAAACACAGCTCCAAATCTACTCAGGCATTCATGCAGAGGAACAATTACAATGTTCTGGAATGGCCATCCCAGTCCCCAGACCTGAATATCGTGGGATACTTTGAAGCGGGCTGTCCATGCTCGGCGACCATCAAACTTAACTGAACTTGAATTGTTTTGTAAAGAGGAATGGTCAAAAATCCCTTTTCATCCAGGAATGATTAAAAAGCTACAGGAAGCGACTAGAGGATGTTATTTATGCAAAAGGAGGATTACTAAAAATTAATGTCACTTTTCTGTTGGGGTGCCCATACTTTTGCACCGGTCAAATTTTGGTTTAATGCATATTGCACATTTTGTGTTAGTACAATAAACCTCATTTCAATCCGGAAATATTACTGTGTCCATCAGTTATTAGATATATCAAATTGAAATGGCTGTTGCAAACACCCAAATATTTAGAACAAAAAAATGATTAAGATTAATAGGGGTGCCCAAACTTTTTCATATGACTGTATAAGAATATGGTAGGAGATGCTTGAGTCAAACACCTTTGGGAAGAGTAGAACAAGTTTTGTATCAGATCACCTGTCTTGGTTTTTATATACCTTTTTTAGCTATTTTCTTTTTGTTTTTGCAGATAATCATGGCTTGAATGATCCTGTATCCAAGACAAATGATAAAGCTGCAGGTATGGAAGCCATGGGCACTGGGGCAGGTTTACAATCAGAGCAGAGTGCGAGAGTGGGTAATCTGCCAAATAAACCTAACAAAGATGAGTCCCCAGGCTTGGAAGCATCTAATCCTATCAAAAGGTTAACAGAGTCGCACAGTTTAGCAGCCACCGAGACCCAGACATCAGTAAAAGAGTCTCCTGAAGGATTTCTTCTTAATGAATGCCTCCAGAGCAGAGCTTATAACACAAGAGATGGAGATTCTGTGAAGTGCCTTGAAGTTGAACATTTGTCATGTGTTCAGAGTACATCAACGCAGAGAACTTTTGACCCTATTGATTTTCCGAAAGTCCCTATAAGTTGTCATGAAATGTTGACATGCAAGGAACCAGGGTTTTCCTTCATAAATGAAGTTGGTTCTTCAACTTGCCCTTTGGAAAGACTGGCTCCAAATGCAACTGATGATAGAAATGCATCTCAAGAAAATGTGCTAAGTGATAAAGACTTGGATAGGAGTGTAGGGTCTGCTAAGCAAGAACTTGACACCACATCATCTGATGAAAAACAGAATGACATCTCAGACGCATATCTTTCCACATCCAGTTCTACAGCGGCTGTTAGTACAACACTCCAAGATGTTCAGTCTGACACCTTAAAGGATAAGTTGCTGTCGTATGATAAACCTGTGACTGAGAATGATAGTACATCACCAGGGAACTTAAAGGATGATCTGTCTTTTGAACTACATTTTCCACCTTGCTTTGAAAATTTGACTGGTGCCAAAGCATTTGACACTGAAGAATGTCTTTTTTCCTCTAGTACAAGTGATTGTAACACCCCTCTCGGTGATGGCGCATTTGATGGTCATACTAAATATACATGTGCCAATAAAGACGGTCAGCAACATGGTTCAGATCCAAGTCCACAGAACATATTGTGTTCAGTTCCACTGCCAAGCAAATGCGAGGAGCCTTTATACGCAAAATCTCCAAGCAGTCCTTACTCAGTGGGTGACAGTGAAACTTCATTTACTGGATTTAACTCTTACTCTGGAGATTCAGAGCTGGATGGTGAAAGTAAAGAACGCTTCTTAATTTCCATAGCCCAATCTAGTGACCTAGATAAAAATGTTAGGATTACAGAGCCCAAATTAAAAGTTTACTCTCCGCCTACACAGACAGAAAAAAATGGAAGCACTATCCCACATGTTATGGCATTACATTTGTCGAAGGGCACGGAAGAACTTGCTGCCACAAAGTCACCGGACCTTTGTGACATGGCCCCAGTTTTAATAAATGATCCAAACGCATCTCTTAAAATTAGTGAAGTTTTTGATTGTTTGGCTACAACAGAAGACTCGACTTATGAATTACGGGATTCAAACACCGTTATTCATGATGTCCTTGATTGTGACAAGGCTGTGCCCTCTCCTATGCAGTCAAATCTTTTGGTAACGCCCGAAGAAAACGCCTTGGCCTCCAGTTACTTGAAAGTGCCTTGTGAGACAAAAGGCTATTGTACTGACAAAACACAATCGTATGCTCTTGTACCTTACGTTGATATTTGGGGTTTTCTTTTAAAGCCTGAAGTAAATTCACTACCGTCTTTGAGAGAGCCCAAGAATGTTAGCAGGAGAAAAATGGAATCCCAGAATCTAAAGAGAGAAAACTATGAATTCAACAGCAAGGCCAGTGAAGGTCACCTTTTCGTAAAACAACCTAAAGTTTCTGTGAAAAACCTCTGTAGGCTGAAAACATTTGAGAAACCACAGGAAGTAGTAAATTTAAGCCATCATAGAGATGAATATGGAGAAAGAGAGTTTGTTCTAGGCTCTTTCAAGAAAGAGCACACATTGTTGTCCCAAGAGGTTATGTATAACGTCTCGGCAAATTCAATCCCTTGCCATGGTGAGTGCCCTAGTACTGAAATACATGAGAGCAGAATATCCAGAGTGCCGTCCGCCATCAACCAATCAAATAGCATTCCTCATTTTAATCCTGGTGCTTTAGCTGACATTTCTGTACCTCCAGATGTGCATAATATGTCTTTATTACCTCAGTTTGTTGATATCAGACATGCAAGTGAAACACTTCAAAGTCAACAAACAAATGTCTGCTTCCTAAAAGAAAAACTTGTGCCCGATTTGTCATTGTCTGATAAGCATTTTGGTAATCGTTCTTCTTTACCGGCCTCTATCGTAGCTCTGACTGGTAGCAAGAAGAGCCACGGTGACGTTTTTTTAGGCAACTTAAATTTGCATAGTGGTAATCATGCTTGTTCATCAGTACAAATACTGGATGGTCGAAGTCAATCCTTTTCACTAAAGCGAGATACAGAATTTGGACTAAGACACACGATCATACATGAAGAACCTTCTAAAGCTTCAGATTCTGTAGAGTGTATACAGACTTCCGCTGCAGAAGTTTATAGTCTGTCCCAAAGTGTGCAGCCAAATGTTTCACATAAAAAGAGAAAACCCTTTATGCTGCATATGGAAAATTTACTACATGACAGAAAGCCCTCTCCAGGAAAAGCAGTTGTTGCAATTAAAACTAAAACCACACGTGTCAAGTCCCAGAGAAATGTATTCAACGCAGAAATGAACTTTTGTAAGAAGTCACCAAGTGATTGCCAGTTAATAAAAGAAAGACCTAGACAATCAGGGGGTTGCCACATAGAGATGTTGAGTGGTACAACTGAAAACAGGAAGAAGTATAATTTGAGACCTGCACCCCAAAGCCTTACTTGTTCTACATCGCAAGAAGCAAAAAGACCAAAGATTTGTAATGGAAAAGATATCAGCGCCACCAGCTGTGGACTGTTAAACTGTGTCGACAAGGTTTCTCTGAAATCAGAAAGCCACCAATTCTCCAAAGCCAGACTAGCGTATGAAAGAAAAGACCCTTCAAGTGCCATCAGAAATGGCTTTAGTTTGGACGTTGACCGTTCTGTGAAAAGACAACCAAACAGGAAATGTAACAGTTTTTCTGCCCAAAAAAACTTAAAAATAAAAGGCGAGACTCGGACCTGCAAGAGTTCACCGACTTTGAAAATCGACCACTCCTGTAATATCAATGCTGCATGTAAATCACTGCCATCAACTCTAGATTCACAGCTGATTTCAAAGCCTCTTTCCAAAATGACCAGTGGAGGCGTTGTTTCTCGAAAGCATACACACTTCCAGCAATGCACCCAAGATCTTATGTTGCTAAACAAATTAGCTAGAATTGCTAATAGACTGACTGCTCAACCCAAAGCTTCTTGTAGATCAAAAACTTTCTCCAGCAACTTGAAAGTAATTCCCTTTCGTGGTGTAAAGTTTCAGGCTAGGAAACTGCTTAATGTCTTTTCATGTGTCAATATGAGCATGAATTGCCAACCGGGGCAAATGTGGCAAGAAAATGTGTGCCTTACATCAAATAGAGACCATCTTGTTTCTCAGTCTATGAATCTTTATTCTACATATTTCCCTAAAACTTACTTTAGTAGCATAGGTGATACATTTTCTTTAGATACTTGTGATAATTTAACATTCCCTGTCTCCTTTCATGTAAACATAGATCCTAACTGCTTGACGGACTTTTTAAAATTAAATCCTCCAGACTTTATTTTAAGACCTCCTGAGGCTACTTCTCAGTCATCAGAACTTTCAGAATGGACATTATCGCTTTTTCTTTCTTCTCAAATGCCGGAAGACATTGGGAATATTCATCTCCTCACACAGTGGAACCCACAGTTTAGGTCTTCAGAATCAAGTTCAGAGTCCAACCATACAAGGAAGTCAGTCAGAAGGTCTGGATGCTCGATGCTTGGTCTTCACACAGTTCTTGCACTATCGTCCCCTGGATGTTACAGGTTGTGGACCAGGAGAAGAAATCTAGGAAGCCGAATTCCCACCGTCCAAAGACGTTCTGTGACACAATTTGCACATGGACTAAAGGGATCACTACTGCCATTTTCAAGGAGGAGAGACCAGTCTTCCTCATTCGCGTTTTCTCTGGGTCGTGTTCTTTCTACTTGGAGCCAGCATGGCTTATCTGCCTTCTCTTCTGAATGTGCCAACACACATCCAAACTGCAGTGTTTGGCTGCCAAACCAGAGCAGCAACATCATGAGGTAAACACTTTTGCTTAATTTACTGACATGGTTTCATAGATGTCCAGTTTTTGAGTAGAAATATGCATAGAATGTGTCTTTTTGTCTGGTAGTTTTATCTTTTCCTAAGTAGTTAAATCATACCTTAAAGGGGTTTTTGCCAGGAAGTGCCTCATCTGCTAAGAAGCAAATGTAAACAAAGCCAAGCTGAGCTGAGAGCACGAGAGACACAGCCAGAGCACAGAGCCGTGCATAAGGGATCGTGTGAAATGTTCACTCAAATAATCAAACTACAACTAGTGGATTCTGTATACAAAAAACACCTTTTCTCCACAGCAGCTTGAAAGCTTCTTCATGTTCTCTGTCATCAGATAAAGCAGGGATCTACTCAGATAATCACACTACAACTAGTGGATTCTGTATACAAAACACAACCTATTTCTACCTGGTGCCTTGAAAGCTTCTCAGCTTCCTCTTATCAGATAAGAAGTGTGCTCTGCGCAAGTCCGGCCAGCAGCTCTTGTCAGGTCATATCTAATAGAAGCTTTTAAGTAACTAAGGGCAGGTAAGGCAGCCTGTAGCTCTCTCAGGCTGCAATTTTTGTAATCACATATATTTAGAAAAGTGATTAAATACCCATTTTGGAGGATCCCACGTCAACATTACATTGTGGCAAAACCCCTTTAAGTTGAATTATTCTAGTGAAAGCCAAGATTTTATTTTTGTGGCTTTGTAAATATTTTCTTGGCTATCATTGATGATCTCTTTCTAGTTTGTTGAACACTTGCAACAATTGATAGGAGAATCTTGGGCAAGACGAATGTATTATCAATTTGGAGTTGGCTTTATCTATAAACTAAATACCCCTCCTTTTCCCAGTCTTGATTTTGTTTTCTTTTTCTGGAAAGTGTATGTAGAAGCCAAAATCCCGTGGTTCATGTTCCTCAACTCCCTCTGAACACTATTCCTCAATACAGGTATATACAAATAGAACATTTTCTGTATGCGTCTAAAGCTGTTAGTGATTAAAGCAACTTTTGTGTGGGTTTCTTTTTTTTTTTTTTTGATGTGTACATATTTTTATTTTTTTGCAGGTTACCTGTTCAGGACCTCAATCTTGCTTTGAAAACGAGGGTTAATCATGTAGAGGATGTGGGGCTTGCATTTTGTTTATCTAATCAACAAAGGGATCATCCAAGACCTGTGTGTTGGTTGTCTTCTCAATACAAGAATGATGTAGAATTGTCAAGCTGTTCCCTGAAACAGGAAGGTGGCTCTGAGCATGCTTTAATTTTATCTTCTGTGAAAGAAGATAACTTAAATTTGCAACTTGACCTTTCTACTCGGCAGATAACTAATCTAGAACGGCCACTTGGTTTGTGTTCTCTGAAACTTGGCCTGAAACCTGTAGTTAACATTTCTCGGTGTGATGCAGTCATTCAGGAAGATGCTACATTACATCTCCCTTTTTCTGATTCACTATCTAAGAGCCGGGCATGTCCTTTTGAACAGAAAGAGAGTATAATTGTTCACTGCTCACAAAGTCAAAGCAAGGACCAAGGACATGAGGTAAGTAGTTGTAATAAAAATCCTATAAAGTCTAAAGTGCTGTTTTTTATAGCATTGCACCAATCTTTATATCAACCTTTAATAGCGACAGTTCTCACAAAAGTGAGTACACCCCTCACATTTTTGTAAATATTGTATTCCATCTGTTCCTGGGACAGTACAGTGTTAAAATGTAAAGTAGTCAGTGTACAGCTTGTATAGCATTGTAAATTTGGTGTATAACGTCACACAAAGCCATCAGTGTCTAAACTGCTGGCAACAAAAGTGAGAACCTCTGAGTGAAAATGGACAAATTGTGCCCAATTTGCAATTTTTTTTCCTTCCTGGCTTCATTTGACTTGTTAGTGTTACAAGGTCTCAGGTGTAAATAGGGAGTCGGTGTGTTCAGTTTGGTGTTATCGCTCTCATACTGGTCAACATGAAATTCAGCATGACACCTTTATCGCAAAGAACTGTCTGAGGATCTGAAACAAAGAATTATTCCATACCTCCAGATGTCTGTATTGGCAGAACCCTGAATCGGAGCTGCAGCACGGTGGTCAAGACTATACAGGGGTTTTAAAAAACCAGGTCCACTCAAAACGGGCCTCGTCATGGTCAACTAGAGAGGTTGAGTACACATGCTCAGTGTCCTATCCAGAGATTTGTCTTTTAAAGATGTATGATTGCTGCAGAGTTTAACCCCTTACCGACATGTGACGTAACCATACGTCAAGGTCGGGTAGGGGTTCCCGCATAGTGAAGCATGGGTATGTCATGGCGATCTTGCGCGCTCACAAGTATATTACCGCTGGCATCATGCTGCATCCCCCACGGCCGGAGTGAGCTGATTGTGGGCTTGTTTTCTGTGAGATGAGTTGATGTTTTTATTGGTACCATTACGGGTTGCATGTGATGCTTTGATCACTTTTTATTAAGGTTTTTGTGATGCATATTGAACAAAATACAGCAATCCTGGTAGTGTTTTTTATTTTTTACAGCGGTCACTGTGCGGTATAAATGATATGCTAGTTTTACTCAGCAGATTGATACGATTACAGCGATACCAAATTCGTATTTTTTTTATGTTTTACTGCTTTTACACAATAAAACCACAGTGAACTCCTGCTGCCCGCGATCGGGCGCAGAAACGGCGCTTTGCGCCGCTACTGGTCTCCTTACCAGACAGCCCGGACGCTAAATGACAGCATCCGGGTTGTTTGGTGACATCACGATGCCCGTGACTGACAGTTGCCATGGAGACGTCACGTTAATTAACCCGTATGGTGAACGGCGTAAAAAAAAAAAAGTCAGAGAATTGCGATGTTTGTTCAGCCCGCAGCACATAAAATAGAGTAAAAAGCCAATTAAAACGTCAGTTCATCCCGCAAGAAAAAGTCCTTACACAGCTCTGTATACGGAAAAATCAAAAAGTTATGGCTATCAGAAGACAGCGATGCATAAATATTGTTTTACACAATAAAAACACTTTAAAAAAAATAAAATTGTGCTTCCACATAAAAAAAAAACTATATAAATTGTGTATCACCATAATCGTCTCAACCCACAGAGTAAAATTAACTTGTCACGGATACTGCACGGTGAGCGCTATTAAAAAAAAAAACACTGCTAGGATTGCAGTATTTTCTTCACCCTGCCTTCCAAAAAACTGATTTAAAAGCGATCATAAAGTCTTGTCTCCCCAAAAAATGATACCAATAAAAAGTCAACTGATCCCGCAAAAAAAAAGTCCCTACACAGCTCCATAAACAGAAAAAGAAAAAAGTTATGGCTCTCGGACTATGCCGATGCAAAAAACATGTTTTCCTTTTCGAATAAAGGTGGTTTTATTGTGTAAAAGCAGTAAAACATAAAAAAAAATATGAATTTTGGTATCGCTGTAATCGTATCAATCTGCTGAGTAAAACTAGCATATCATTTATACCACACAGTGACCGCTGTAAAAAATAAAAAACACTACCAGGATTGCTGTATTTTGTACAAAATGCCTCACAAAAACCCTAATAAAAAGTGATCAAAGCATCACATGCACCCTGTTGTGATACCAATAAAAACATCAACTCATCTCGCAAAAAACAAGCTCACAATCAGCTCCGTATACAAAAAAATCAAAAAGCTATGGTTGTCAGAATAGGACAACATAAAAACGCAACTTTTTATAAACTCACTTCTATTGTGTAAAAGTATTAAAACATAAAAACACTATATAAAATTTATATCATTGCAATTGTACCGACCCCCCCCATAGTAAAGTTATCCCATATGGCGAATACTGTAAAAATGAAGCCCAAAAACAATGGCGGAACTGTGTTTTTTTTTCCCCCTCATTTTCATGGCCCAATGCTAAAAAAAAAACTACGGAACACCTGTGCGCCCAAAATGCACAATACACCCTTAGATGTGATCCCTTAGGGGTGTTGAATCCAAAATGGGGCAACTTCTGGAAAGTTTCACCTGTTCTGGTACTTTCGGGGCTTTGTAAATAAGACATGGGCCCACCAAAAGCCAAATAACACTCCCTCCCTTGTACACCCGTCTATGCGCCCAAACAGCAGTTTACACCCACATGTAGGGTATTGCCGAACTTGAAAGAAATTGCGTAATACAATTTGGGTGCTTTTTTTCCAGGATTCCTTGTAAAAATTAAACATTTTTAGCTAAAATTGCAGATTATTGGAAAAAAATATTTTCAGAGCCGAACGCTAAAAAAACTTGTGAAACACCTGTGGGGTCGATATACTCACTGCACCTCTGGATATATTCCGTAAGGGGTGTAGTTTCCAATATGGGGTCTTTTTAGGGGAGGTTATTAGGTTTTGGCACCTTATGGTGTCGGCAAACCTGAAATGGCGACAGAGTCCAGTTGGTGCTCCTCCTATTCTGGGGCTTGTGTTTGAGCCAAATAACGCACTAGGTCCACATATGGGATATCTCTGAAAACGTCAGAATCTGAGGAATCGATATTAAGCTGCATTTCCATGGCCACATCTAATGTTTTCCAGTGAATGAATAAAAATTGAAAATCTTCAAAAAAAAAAAGTGAAACTTTAAAATTTCACCTCCACTTTGCTTTAATTTCTGTGATATCTAAAGGGTCAACAAACTTCTTAAATGCTTTTTTAAATACTTTAAGGGGTGCAGTTTCTTAGATGGGGGTCATTTATTGGGGTATCTAATATACAGGCCCCTCAAAGCTACGTCAGAGCTGGACTAGTCCCTAAAAAAAGCTATTTTGCAGATTTTCTTGAAAATGTGAAAAATTACTACTATATTTCTAAGCCCCTTAATGTGGTTAAAAAAAAATAATTAAAAAATGATGCCAAAACTACAGTGGAATAACTATCTGTCTTACACGCAGAAATTTTTGAACTTTGAAAATTGCAAATTTTTGCAAATTTTCATGATATTTTGATATTTTTCACAAATAAACAAGGACTTTTTGGACCAAAATGTATTACTAACTTAAAGCACAAGTGTCACGATAAAACAATCTCTGAACCACTTGGATAGGTAAAAGTGTCAAAAAGTTATTCTCATATAAAGTGGCACATGTCAGATTTTAAAACCAGGGCTCTGTCAGGAAGGCCAAAACTGGCTCCGGCGGTAAGGGGTTAAAGGGGTTTGAGGTCAGCCTGTCAGTGTTCAGAACATATTCTAAAGATGATGCACAAGAAAGCTCACAAACGGTTTGCTGAAGAGAAGCAGACTATGGACTACTGGAATCATGTCCTGTTGTCTGATGAGACCAAGATAAACTTATTTGGTTCAGATGGTGTCAAGTGTGTGTGAAGGCAACCAGGTAAGGAGTACAAAGACAAGCATGGTGGTTGGAATGTCATGGTTTTGGGCTGCATGAGTGCTGCCAGCTGTGGGGAGCTAGAGCCAGCAACTTTCAACAAGATAACGACACCTCCAAGATGACCACACCCTTGCTAAAGAAAATGAAAGTAAGGTTCTGGACTGGTCAAGTGTGTCTCCAGACCTAATCCCTATTGAGCATCCGTGGGACATCCTCAAACGGATGGTGGAGGAGCATAAGGTCTTTAAGATCAGTCAGCTCTGTGATGTCGTCATGGAGGAGTGGAAGATTATTCAAGTGGCTGCAACCTGTGAAACTTTAGTGAACTCCATGCCCAAGAGAGTTAAAGGGGTTTTGCCTGGATGTGCCTTATCTGCTAAGAAGCAAATGTAAACAAGCCATGGAGCTGAGAGAGAGAGAGACACAGACAGCCAGAGCACAGAGCTGCATAAGGGATCGTGTGAAATGTTCACTCAAATAATCGAACTACAACTTGTGGATTCTGTATACAAAAGACAACACCTTTTCTCCACAGCAGTTTGAAAGCTCCTTCATGTTCTCTGTCATCAGATAAAGCCGGGATCTACTCAGATAATCACACTACAACTAGTGGCTTCTGTATACAAAAGAAAACATATTTCTACCCGGTGCCTTGAAAGCTTCTGCAGCTCAGTCTCATCAGATAAGCAGCAGACTTGTCAGGTCGTATCTAATAGAAGCTTTTAAGTAACTAAGGGCAGGTAAGGCAGCCTGTAGCTCTCTCAGGCTGCACTTTTTGTAATCACATATATTTAGAAAAGTGATTAAATACCCATTTTGGAGGATCCCACGTCAACATTACATTGTGGCAAAACCCCTTTAAGGCAGTGCTGGAAACGAATGATGGCCATACAAAATATTGACACTTGGGGCACAATTTGTCCATTTTCACTTAGGGGTGTACTCACTTTTGGTGGCACGCCAAATTTACACTCTTATGCAAGCTGTATACAGAGTGATGCACAAAGTGCAGAGGGTCTATGAGATCTCCCCCCCCCCCCCTCCAGTTTCCCTGTCAAGCTGATTGTCTGCTTTTTACATCCATAGCAGCCTGTATTATGTGGAGGGTTTTGCAATGTCAATGAAAATTTGATTTCCATGTCTTTTTCATGCTCTTCATGTAAATAAATCAGTAGCCTATACCTCAGTTTCTCTGAAGTCATTTTACTTTTTATGCTATACCATCTTTACCATTCATTATATGGTGTTTCATAATCTCTTACATTTTACAGAACGGATCGTTTGAGGGGAAGCCTCAACGAGTCTCTCCAATTCGAATCAGAAAAACTGTTCCCAAACCAGATCCAAACCTTACACCAATGGGTCTACCAAAACCGAAAAGGTATACTCTTTTATATTGTATTTTTAAATGCTGCATGTTTTAAGCAAAAAATAAATAAAAATTCATTACTTTCAAATGATTGTTATTAAAACACAAACTGTCTCGTTTATACTTGGCAACCCTTATAGAGGTTATCACATCATAGTTAAAGGGGATGTATCGCTTCATCAGTTCGGCTGTTCTTTTGAAGCTTGATTCTTTCAGTTTCTGAAATCCATTGGCGTTTCTTCCCCTCCCAGCTGGGTGTTTCTTAACTGAAGGGGGGTGACATCGTCCTCCCCCCCCACCTCTCTGTCTGAATTCACATGTCGCTGTCCTCTCCCTATGCAGTCTTATTTTGTAAGAGCTGTTTACATACCACAGGCTGCAATCAGTCTAGACAGCCTTCTATGAACTCAGAGCACTGATCTCTTCTCTCACAGCTGGAGGTTTGTTACAGTTGAATCACAGTCTTCTAAAGAACTCATACGAGCAGCACCAGAATCCCTCTCCCTTCTATGTTTACACAAGGCACCGAGGCACAATTCTGCTGTTTTCTGATTGTAGAAGCAGCTTCAGTGTCAATGAGGAGCTACTAGCTATATAGAGTGAAATTGTTGCCAGACCCTTACACGCAGGAGCATTAGGCGCCGAGGCACAATTCTGCTGTTTTCTGATTGTAGAAGCAGCTTCAGTGTCACTGAGGAGCTGGTGGCTGTATAGAGTGAAATGTTGCCAGCTCCTTATTCTGAGTGAGAGAGGCAGGAGTGCACGCTCCCGTGCCAGACAGAATGTAAATTAGTAGAGCCGTCAGCCAATGAAATAAAAGGAGGTGGGATCTGACCAGCACTGGGGACAGGTTTAAAGAAAATAAAGATAAGGCAGACTATGAAAACAAGACAGCTTTGCAAATGACATCCAATTGCAAAGTTGCTTATTTTCACTGTCCGCTTATTCTGAAGACCATTTAATGAAATGATACAACCCCTTTAATACCTTTTCATACAGGGCATTCTAGTTGCCGCAGTTTGGACTCTGTGTATCTTGGGCAAACATTTGATTTTAGCTGAAGAAGCCATGACCAGCCAGACATTTCGCCTGCATTGGCGATTGCATGGGAAATGTATTGTTGCATGGTGGGCATTGAAATGAATAGCTGGTAATTGTAATTTGTGAGCTTGTTTAAAGGGGTTGTCTCACTACATTGATTCATCTTATCTCAGTACTGTTTTGTCTGTTTCATTTTTTAATTCAGGGTGTGTTTACTGGCTTCTACTGGCCTGCAGTGATGAGCTGCTGAGGACACCAGGTCTGTAGCTATAGCGACCAGTGTTGGCAGCCTATCAGGAGAGATCAAACGGGTCTGTAGCTATAGCGACCTGAGGGGCGGATGCAGCCCATACAAGAGGGGATATCTAGGAATAGGTAGAACATGGTAAATGGACACATATTACAAAGTGACTTGTTTTTGCAAGATCTTTAAAATAAAAAGCAATCCCTGTACTGAGACAACCCCTTTAATCTTCTTCTGGCTCTGACCTCAAAAACTGCAGTTGTAGTTTACAAAAAAAATGCTTTGTGTAAAAACTACCCTAACAGGAATATAGGTGAGCCTTATCATAATCAAGGATAAAAAGTGAACTGAACCTGTGTAGTCCATGTGGCAAACATTTTGTAGAGCAGGGGCCTACACAAGTATGTGGTTGCCATCAAAGGGCTGTTGGAGGGACTTGAAAGGTGGCTAAGGTGCCTGGCTACAGATGTTAGAACTGTGCCTCCGCATGTGAGTTGCTGAGCAGAGTGGTGTGGAGCTGTGTGCCAGAACTATCTGAAAACAAGATGGCTCCCACTCCCTGTGCTCGTGCCGCTGCCTGTGCCAAGCGCTGGCTGCATCTCTGGGCCCTTTGCATCCGAACCTTGTCTATCCTGCTCACTTTGTGTAAACGCAAAATGGGTTTTGACACATATTTAAAAGGGCTGAATCGGACTCAAAGGGTATGTTCACACGGCGTAATTGGAGGCGTAATTGCGGGCGTATTGTGCTTAATACGTGGCAAAATGCGCCCCACAATTACGGTAATCCATAGCTCTAATAGAGAACTATGGATTACACCTCGTCCCCCCGCACGTACAATACAATCGTACGCGTGGGGAGATAAGTGACGTGTCATTTATTCGCGGCGATTACGCTACGCGTGTAATGCATGTCTATGGGGCAGGGGGCGCCCCCCTCCTCCCTCCCCCCCTGTGCGTCGGGAGTACGCGCTGATCAGTGCGACTCCCAAAACGCCTGTCATATTGCGGTGTGTACGGTACGCGCCGCAATTACGCCATGTGAACATAGCCAAACAGCGAAGGAAAAAAAAAGTTAACGTGTTTCTGATGCCGGATTTAGAATTTAAAAATAAACGCAATGTTTTGGCTTGGTAAGTGGTTTTCAGATTTGTAAGTAAGGTTTACCAAGCCACATCATTGCATCTCTACCTTATATACTAAATGTAAAATTTGGAATTTGCATGCAATCTTTATGTTCTTACTATTTTTATTTACTGTGAAGTAATGTCTTCATGAGACTTTTTTTCCTATTTTTATAGTGAATGTTTAAATAAAACATTAAAGTCCATCCAATATGTTACTTATTAATCTCTTATTACTCAAATTTGCCAATGAGGGAGATTCACGGAATAAAGAAAAGCATGTAGTAGAGAACATTAATGCTTAAAATCCATCTAGTAATGTGGGAATGAGGAGCTCAAGTATAAGGGGAACACTATGTATACTAGGCAGTCGTGCGCTTAAAGAAGTTAAAGTTAAAATCCACCTGTAAGGAAATGAATTACCTTTGGACTGGGACGTCCACAGCCCAGTCATATAACATGAAACGAACAGGCGCTTTGTAACTTCTTTGTTTTCTCATCGTTCATTTTGGAGGTTTGCATTCTTGACTGTAGCGCCAGTAAGTAAACCCACTCCCAATGAACAAATGGTCATTGTCATCAGGCCACACTTGCTTTGAATGGAGTATTATGCCTGAACTGATCTGACAATGGCATTCTTATATTTGATAAGAGCAAAGGGTGATTCTGTATAAGAGCCATACAAGTGGCTATATACCTTGGGTCTATGGCAAACATGTTTCAGAGTTCTGAAATTAGTACTAAGGGTAATGTTCACACATTGGACTTTCCTGAAACACAGAAACATGGTGCAATCTCAACCTTGTAAATAATATATACATTTAAATGATAATACATTTACATTTCTTATTCATATTACTTGAATTTCTGTATTGTAGAATAAACAAAAAAGAGTTCAGTTTGGAGGATATTTACACCAACAAGAATTACAAGTCTCCTCCACCAGCTCGGTAAGTAACTTTGTAGTGTGCGTCGGTCTAGTGTTTCTTCCCCCTTACTCCAGGTTTCGCTCTGTAGACGTTTTAGGTCATAAACATTTTAATTTCTCTCCGATATTTACTAACTCCAAGTATTGTGAATAGTAATTTATATGCCTGTGTTTTTACAGGAACTGTTTCTTTGTGTTTTTTTTGTTTGTTTTTTCCTGGTTGCCAATACTCCATCATCAATGTTATCATCTCATATATGCTTATAATATGTTAGAAACTCAGTTTTTTGGTAATTGCCTCCTTAAAATGTTCATGTTATAATTGGTCGTTAAGTCATTGTCTTAACCTATGATACAACAAAGCATAAGAAAAGGTTCATTTGAAAACTTATAACTTCAGCTCACTTTGGTTGTATGCCTTCATTTCTTGTAGCTGCTATTAACCCCTTAATGACCACCCATTGTCTTTTGACAGCTGGGCAGTGCGTGTTCTCTATCTGCAGCAACGGCAAAAGACATCGCTGCCTACAGAGGGGTTTCGCGGCTCCCAGCAAAACTGAAAGGGAGATTGTTAACCCCCATTCAAAGGCAGTCCTGCAAGGGTTTTTGACTGGAGGGGAAACCCCGCGTTTCCACTCTGTTTAACCCTTTGATTGCCACGGTCTGTGGCATAATCAAAGGGCTGCTACATTATTCCCAGTGCCCAATCGAGCCTGGGTACATAGAGTAGCCCCAGGGCGCGCATAGTAAGCCTCCCATCCGGGGACACTTTTGGGGTTGGGCCTCAAGCACCCTGTGTCATATTGACACAGAGTGTAATGTATTAGGGTTTAAAAAAATAAAATAAAAATAAATATATATACACACTTAATAAAAAATGATTGTGCATACAATAAAACCCACACATATCAGGTATCCTCACAACCATAATAAGCTGTAGAATTAATCTAACAATCTATTTATTGTGAAATAGTATAAAAATATATTTAAAAAAAAACACGAATGCAGCAAAACACACTATGTTCGTACTGCAGAAACCATTTTTTTTTTTTTTTTTTTTAATTACAAAGTAGTTCATTTGTTAAAAATATGCCCCCAAAAAATACAAATTCACCTACTAAAAACATGTCCTTATAGGGTATATTCACACTGTGTTTTTGGGATACTTTTCGGTCTGTGTTGGATCCCAAAACACTGCGCCAATCGGATCCAACACGCAGCTGTGTATTTGGTATGTTTGTTGGATGCAGCAGGGTCGCACCCATAGTTTTAGAAGGGCTCCGCTGGCTTTTTTGAACCCAAAAAATTGGTAACCTAGGAAAAAGGTCCGAAAGATGCAATGAGACACGCATCGGCAATTACTCGTGTGAACGCCAATGCGTTTTTCTTATTAAAAGCAATGTAAATCGCATTGCTATTTATTAGCTGCGTGTTTGAATCCGACAGACGGATCCAAGCAAACCGCTAAAAGTGTATGTAACACGGAGTAAGGCCATGTTCACACGGCTTAAAATTGGATGTATTTCAGTCCGTAATTACGGCCCCGGGATCCCCGCAAATTACGGCTGGAATACGTCAATCATTACGGAAATCCACAGTTCTCAAGAGAACTAGGGATTAAGTCTCCTCTCCGCTCGGCGAACCCGCCCGGCGGAGAGAAATTGCATTAAATTATCAGCGGTGTATACGCCCCCGGGGTAATGCAAGTCCCGGCCCCCCCCGCCCCCTGCCCCGGCCACACGGCGAAAATTGCGGGGCGTAATTAGCCCTGCTTTTAACCCGGTGAACCAAGCCAAAAAACACGGCGGTGAACATACCCCAACAGCTCTTTTTTGACCAAAATTTTGACTCTTGAAAACATGGGGGATCAAAAACTAAAAAATTTTGCTGAATTTTTTATTTTTTATTTTTTTATGCCTGGTACTTAATGCGTTAAGTGTATGAGCACACTTTTACAGCAATTTAGCCTCGTTGCGGGGAGAAGCCATAAAGGGCCCCCAATGGTAAATTTCGAACAACTCGGACGGGGTAAACGTCACTTAGGCAGAATACAATATTAAAAAAAATTTAAAATTCAAGCTTTAATAGTATTTTCATAAAATTCCACAACCTTACACGTTGAAGCAGTCAGATCCCATTTAGTGGGAGCTATAGAGTTAAGAACTACTTAGTATACGCCCCCGTTAGAGGCGTACTTGTGGTACATAGAACTGAACCTGTTTGGATAGTTAATAGTATACTGAAAAAAGTGACAATGTCATAATAAGTTTCACGAATGTATTTTTTTAATTATGTATTTTTTTTAGATAAAGTTATTTTAATTGAAGGGATAAAGGAAGGGGTAAAAAGGTGATCCGTCTAGTCCTCAGGTGTGCTTGACATAGGGGGTGGTCCCCCGAAACATCGCAGCCAGACAATCCTCAGTCGGGTGAGAGGACGCAGTGAGTTCCACTGTTTCATAAATATCTACTCAAAAGGTATTTTCACCGGCTTAATTGCCCCCCGGGACAGCGGCAGTTTAGCCAAATCCGGGGAACACCCGGGGGAAAAACAGCTCGGGGGGTGGCCCGACCGCTGGCGCTGTTTACCCATAACACCCCGGCAAAAATGGCCGCGGCGTCTGAAGAACGCCGACGGGGCCACCGTTGGGCGGGATCGGGTCCAATAGCGGGCATGGGGGTGGGAGCCCGTGAAGGCTCCCTCACTTACCCCGCCGGTTTTCCCCCCCCCTTCCTCCGCAGACAGGAAAATGGGGGAAAACCGCCATCTTTGTACACCCTAAGCATTGCCTATGCAATGCATGGTTGTATTAACAATCCGCCACCTAGTGGTCAAGTACCAAGGGGGCCTAAAGTTACAGTAAAAAAAAAAAAAAAAGTTTTAAAGTACAAAAAAAAGTATTAAAAATTCAAATCACCCACCTTTTCCCCCATTTTAAAAAATAAAATCTTTAAAATAATAAAAAAGTTACCATATTTTGGTATCGCCGCGTCCGAAAAGTCCGACTATAAAAATTAACATCATTTATCCTGTACGCTGAACCTAGAAGAAAAAAAATTCCAAACGTCAAAATTTGCTTTTTTGGTCATTTTTAGACTCAAAAAAGGAAAAAAAATGTCAAAAAAGTCGCATGTTTCCCAAACGCTAGCGTTTAAAAAGTAAAATTCACCCCGAAAAAAAACCCCCCAACTCCGCCTGGGTGTTAGTACAAAAAAGTTATTGGTCGCACAAAATGGCCCCGGGGCGAAAATTTTTTAAAAATTTAAAAATGTTTGGTTTTTTTTTAACGGTACCAAAACAAAAACAAAAAACCCTACATGTTTGGTATTGCCGGATGGGGTAAAAACCTGTAGAATAAAAGATAACCCCTTTTTTTTTTTACCGAAAAATTTAAAACCCCAAAAAAAAGCAAAACCCCGCAAACAGGGCGAAAATACTTTTTTTTTTCACAATTTCCCCCCACTTGGAATTTTTTTTGGGGGTTTCCCCCCAGTATATTCAATAGTATATGAATAACCCCATTAAAAATTTTCATCTTTGTCCCGCAAAATAAAAGCCTCGTGCTATGTGGGTGGAAAAAAAAAAAAAGTTTGGTTTTTCGAAGGCGAGGGGGGGAAAAACGAACGTGTCCCAAAAAAAACGCCGGCCCTTTAAAGGGGTTAATTTTTTTAAAAAACTATTAAAGGAAAACATGGCAACTTTTTATCTGGCTATTATTCTTTCTCTATACCTGTGATGGCTTGATTTTTGTTCTTTTTTATCCCCTGTGCTTTTTTTGGCTTTGCCTTTAAATGGATCACACTTTCTCATCCTTTTTGTCTTGGATTTTTTTTGTACATTTACCCTTTGGAAACCCAAAATTTGGGAAAGACCCCAAAGAGAAAAATGGAGTCTTAATTTCTGTCTCCCAACAAAAGAGGAAACGTATCCGGGAAATTTCCAGAAAATGCATTTTTCCCCAAGTTTTAAGGGGCCCAAAAAAGGCCCCAAAGAAAAGTAAAGGGGCCCCAGTTTGAAAAAACGGGGGGGGGAAAGCTGCCATGGAGGGGGTACAGCTTGATGCACTTCTGATACAGAAACTAATGGACCTGGAAAACTGTCTGTTGGAAGAAGAAGCCATGGAAAGGAGATCAGCAGCTTTGGAAGGGCCAAGCTGATAGACCAATGGCTTCACATTAGCACAACTATCCTAATAATTGATTTGTTGGTTCCTTAATTTATAAAATTAATGATGTTAATAATTTGGACACATTTTTGTTGGAATTTTTTCCCTTCAAAGCCAAAAAGGGGGACTGAAGGGCATTTTGAGATTTTCACAAATTATGGTCTATTTTATTATCTCGCCAAAGGAGCACATGATGCACATCCCTGAGTATTGGCATCAGGAGATGTGCTTTAAGTTAAGGGACTTGTGGGTTTTCTTGGGATACAGTTATATACTGCTCTTTTTCAGATGGTCACAAAAACCATCTTATCCTGCACTGGAAAGTGAAGAATAACATTAATGCACTTAAATTATATTGTTTATATTTATACATATATATTCATAGTTATAATGCAAAAGAAAACAAATGTTAGCATTTTCAAGTTCTAATCAGGTTAATAAGCTCTCGCTTGATGCAGGTTTGTGCTTCCTCCTCTGTATTAAGCTGCATATATCATGCAGTGTTCTTAGGCTGTCTGCAGCCCTCATTAGGTTTTGTCTTCTTGATCCATGTTTTCTTAAGTCTGGTGTCACACATGCAGTTTTTGGATCTTAAAGGAGAAGAGACTTATATTACTTCCCTCTTTTGTGTCCCCTCATGTGCTTAGCTCAATAACTGCATGTGTGATTTCAGCTTAAAGGTACACTTCTTTTTACCACAAGTCATACAATACTGTCTTATTAGACTCCATATATCCTAGTTAGCATTAAAAAAAAAAAAATTCTTGTGCCTTGCAAGATGTGATGGAAGCTGTAGAAACTGTGTTTGAGACCTAAGGCTTTAATCTACATGACTGGTTTTGAATATTGCACCTGCCTGCAAAATCACTTCTGGTTTTGATTTTTTTTTTATGATAATTTAGCTTACATTCATTTGCAGCTTTGGTCCTTGTAGAATATCCAGGTTCATGCAGTAGTTTACATATGCACTGCAGTTTGTTTTGTAACAGTGGTCATGGACGTGCTGACATTGCTGGCTGCTCTTCTTCGGGTAAATGGTATTTCTCAACCTCTGTGTGGTAGTGATAAGCGGAGCGTGCACTTGCTGTGTTCCTTGGACCCTACGTTTCTGTGACTTACAGATAAGTCTGTTTTTGTGTGTTTTTAAGTTATACAGTTTAATAAATGGTGATTGATCACTCTTAAATGTGTTTTGTTGTGCAGAAAACTTTCATTAAATGATATTGATAAAATGTTGATAAGTAACCTGTAAGATGAGAGGACTACAAAGTTATTACAGTGTAACTAGGCAGCTAGGAGTAGACCGTAAACTGGACATTTAGGAAATTGTAAAAAAAAACACACATGCATGTTTTTTCTCTATCTGGCATGAAATCAGAATAAAGCTTACCTGTTTTAGGTCAATTAGGATTACCAAAATTATTTATATTTGCGAAATGACAGAATATGAGAGAGAATTTTTGAATGCACTTTTATTACTTTCTGCAAAGTTAAAAGTTTAAATACATTTCATTACTATTTGGTAGCATTGCCCTTAAACTGTATGACTTGGGTCAAATATTTTGGATATCCTTCCACAAGCTTCTCACAATAGTTGGTAGGAATTTTGGCCCATTCCTCCTGACAGAACTGGTGTAACTGAGCCATGTTTGTAGGTCGCCTTGCTGGCACCTGCCTTTTCAGCTTTGCCCATACATTTTCAACAGGACTGAGATAAGGGCGCACTCCAAAACATTGACTTGGTTATCCTTAAGCCACTTTGTAACCAGTTTGGCAGTATGCTTCGGGTCATTGTCCATTTGGAAGACCCATTTCCGCCCAAGCTTTAACTTCCTGACTGATGTCTTGAGATGTTGCTTCAGTATTGCCACATAATCTTCTTTCCTCATGATGCCATCTATTTTGTGAAGTGCACCAGTCCCCCCTGCAGCAAAACAACCCCACAACCTGTTGCTGCCACCTCCGTTTTTCACAGTTGGGATGGTATTCTTAGGCTTCCCAGCTTCTCCCTTTTTCTTCCAAACGTAACGATGGTCATTTTGGCCAAACAGTTTAAATTTAGTTTCGTCACATCACAGGACATGTCTTCAAAAATGTCGGTCTTTGTTCCTGTGTGCCTTTTGCAAACATTAATCTGGCTTTTATATATTTCTTTTGGAGTAATGGCTTTTTCCTGTCAGAATGGCCTTTTCAGCCCATGTTGATAGAGTACTTGTTTCAGTGTGAACAATGACATAATCTTACCAGTTTTCGCCAGCATCTTCACAAGGTCTTTTGCTTTTGTTCTTGGGTTGATATGCACAAGTTGGACCAAAGCATGTTCATCTCTGAGACACAGAACCCGTTTCCTTCCTGAGCGGTATGATTGCTGGGCATTCCCATCTTGTTTGAACAGATGAACGAGGCACCTTCAGGTATCTGACTCAGATGTTGCCTATAAACCTGTCAGAAGCTTCAAAAGACATGACATCATCATGGGCTGTCCCAAATTGTTTAAAGGCACAGTAATCCTAGTGTATGTAAACTTTTGACTTTGCAGAAAGTAATAAAAATTTCTTAAATTCTCTGTCTCATTATTCTGGCATTTGGCAAATATAAATAATTTTGGTCATCCTAATTGACCTAAAACAGGTAAGGTTTATTCTGATTTCATGTCGGATAGTGAGAAAAACATGCATATGTGTCTTTTTATTTAGTCTATATTAAACTTCTGGTTTAAACCATGTGTGTGTTTATACGTGTGTGTGTGTGTATAACATATTTAGAACATTATATATATATATATATATACACTCACCAGCCACTTTATTAGGTACACCATGCTAGTAACGGGTTGGACCCCCTTTTGCCTTCAAACTGCCTCAATCTTCGTGCCATAGATTAACAAGGTGTTGAACGATGCTCAATTGGTACCAAGGGGCCCAAAGAGTCCCAAAGAAAATATTTCCCCACAAAAATGACACCACCACCACCAGCCTAAACCCGTTGATACAAGGCAGGATGGATCCATGCTTTCATGTTGTTGACCCCAAAATTCTGCCCCTACCACCCGAATGTCGCAGCAGAAATCGAGACTCATCAGACCAGGCAACGTTTTTCCAATCTTCTACTGTCCCAATTTCGATGAGCTTGGACAAATTGGAGCCTCAGTTTCTGTTCTTAGCTGAAAGGAGTGGCACCCGGTGTGGTCTTCTGCTGCTGTAGCCCATCTGCCTCAAAGTTTGCTGTATGTGCTTTCAGAGATGTCTTCTGCCTACCTTGGTTGTAACGGTGGCTATTTGAGTCACTTTTTGCCTTTCTATCAGCTGAACCAGTCTGCCCATTCTCCTTT
>JAODAL010014399.1:0-2500 GCA_025379985.1 Phyllomedusa bahiana | reverse complement strand
TAAGGACCAAGCCCCATTTTTCAAATCTGACATATGTCACTTTATGTTGCAATAACTCTGGACTGTTTTCACTTATCCTAGTGAAAAACTTATGCTGGGTTTTTTCAAGACACATCGTATTTCCTTAGTAGTACACTTTGGTTGTTAGCTTTTGTGTTTTATTTATAATAATAAAATCGGAAATTACTGAAAACTTGGAAAATATTGCAATTTACAAACTTTGAATGACTATGATTTCAAGACCAATAATTGTACAATACAAAATAGTTCATGTGTATCATTTACCGTATGTATAATTCATGTTGTCATAATTTGTTAAACATTCCTTAATATTTTTCAAGGGTGTGCATAGTAATTTTTATAGCCCCCAATGTGCAGTATAACATGACAGTTGTATAACCAAGTATGTGCTTCCCTCCACCCTCTCCCCCCCCCCTTCAGTGAGAAGCATTTGTAATGAGGGAAAAGGATGTACTGTATTCACTCAAGTATTTTTTACAGCACAAAAAATGTGCTGAAAAATCTGTCCTCTGCTTATACTCGAGTCAATGTCCGCACTCGGGTGTTGCAATGGCCCGAAAAAACTTTGAGATTCTCGGTTCACATATTTTGATCAAAAAAAGCTTAAGCATCCCACGACTTTCAACGTGATCTCAGGTCGGGCAGTCCCTATTTCTACTTTAACCTCTCATTAGAGCCAAATCCAGGCCTCTCACTGTTTCAACCGACATCCATTATCCAGCTAGGAAAAAAATAAAAAAACAACAAACCTGCACGCTGCACTTTTATGACAGCCTGTGGAAAAGTGGGCGTTAGTGCAAGAGAACCAAAATGGGGGCACCCTTCCTCCCCATATAGATTAAAAGCAATATACACCAAATACAACTTATGGTTTCTGCCCCAAAAAAACATTTCTGAAAAAACAATATGCAAACCTGGGTGCCACTGGCAGGGTTTGCGGCATATAATTATAATATATATATATATTATATATATATATATATATATATAATATTATAAATATATATTAACACGCACACCACTACCACGGCACACGACTGCAAAAAGGCAATACATTACATGGAAATCCCTAAAGAAGCATTTATGCTATCTATCATACATGAAAAAACTTTGAGGGTTCTTTGTTTACATATTTTTTGATCAAAAAATGCATAAGCTGCCCACGACTTTCAACGTGATCTCAGTTCGGGCAGTCCTATACTATCTTTACCTCTCAATAGAGCCAAATCCAGGCCTCTCACTGGGTCAACCGACCTCCACCGGTGGCCCGGGCACCGGTAGGGACACTTCCGTATATGCGACTCCTCCGGGAGCGCATATAGCTGAATCCCGAGTCAGCCCACAGTGTCCGAGCACTGTGGGCTATCTCTTCATCTGTATGAGACTCCTCTGGGAGCGCATACAGGTGAAGATACCACTGCGGAGCAGAGAGCAAGCGCTCCCTGCTCCGCAGTGGACTTCGGACGGCCGCAGACTTAATGCTGTGGGCAATTTAAGCCATGTTCTATGAGAAGAAATTAATGTGTATGAAGGGTATATGCATGAATGTCACAATACCATAAAACAGTGGGAGGAATTTAATATGTCAATTACAGCAGAGTTCTGGTGCAAATTCCGCCAAAATACTGGCATACATGCTTTCAACCACAATAATCATGTATTTTAGACCGTTTGTAGATGCTCCTGCACCTCATCCAGTAAAAGGAGCGTGGCCTTTGTAGAAGGAGTGTAGGTTCACACCACATGCCAGAAACTACACCAAAGTTTTTCCACAATTAGTAAACCATAAAGTAAGCCAACAAATAAAAGGTGTAAACTTAGAATCGTCAGTCTATACATGCACCAGATTTATCAACGCTATGATAAATGTGGGGGCCCTTTTAAGACTGGTTTATTTTTGTTCACTATATGGGGTTTACACGGGGGTTTTCTGTGATGTTTTTGCCGTAGCGCGCGTTTTCGCGCAGACGCGAAATCCGCTCAATTACGGAAAACCACAGTTCAAAACAACAACTTGGATTTCCCTCTTCTCCCCCTCGGCAATACCCGAGGGGGGGGAAAGTGCATGCACATTTTTTACGGCTTGTACGCACCCTGAAAATGATGCTATGGGGCCGGCGAGCGCCGCCCCCGCCCCCGCTACGGCCAAAAATCCGTCCCCAAATTTCTTCGGGGAAAAGCCATTGAACATTTGCCTTAAAAAATATTTATAAAAAATAGGGCGAAAAATTTAAAAAACTCAACACTCACAAAGCATATACAAGTTCACTGAATGGCTCATTGTGAAATAGGATGAATGCTGTTTTATGTAACAATTCCACATAACAAATTGTAAAATAAAATTTTCTTTACTTATATGAAAGTCACTTATCACAGAAAGTTACATCGATGAAATGTAATGCCCCCATGAGCATAGTTGTTTTTTAATTATAAAAGATTTCACAACAAATATCTGCAGCTTTAGTTCTTATGCCCCTAA